>JAFBJQ010000243.1:376878-421878 GCA_016785345.1 Trinectes maculatus
TTTTGATTCCAAGCCATAGTCTTTGTCATCGCAGTTTGTAAGTCGATATTTCTCTTTAAGAGTATTTTTTGTTTTGTAATTTTTGTAGTTTTTGATACCTTATCATAGCCATTGTTTTGTACTTTGTCAGATTGTTTTTCCTCCCTTATGGAGTGTTTTCAGTTAGAGTGATTTTGGTTGTACTTTGTATCTTAGATAGGTTTTCTCCCTTTATGAGCTTTTTTGTAGATTTTGAGTTGTTACTTTGATAGTCGCTTTAGAATATAGAAAGTTAGTTTGTCAAAGTTTCATAGCCTTGCTTTTTCACTCTGGGAAAGAGATCTTTGAAAAATAAAAGACTGAGAATCAAGTCTCTGCTCCTGGGTCCTCTCTTTATATCAGCCTGACAGTCTTGTGTTTGGTTTTAAATGACCATTTGCATGTTGGCAGCTTCCATAGCAACAACGAGGTATGAAAAACCAGTCAGTCCAAACCAAAACATATTCAAACGATCCTCTCATCACACATGTAGGTAAATACTTTTAGATACTATATTAAAGACACCTATGCACTTTAATGGTAGAACATGTTTATTGTTCCAGGTCTGGGCTGTTTATGCGGTGATGCTTTCCACTGAGTCCCTTGATCTAACAGTTATAAAAACATGTGCCCCTGCACAATAACAAAAAAAGCTTTTTTGTGGCTCAGCACTCAAAAGGGCGAAATGTAAATAATTCAAAGTCAGGCACAAACTACGTTTAAACCAAACACAAGAAAGACTGAGCAAACAAATGTTTTAAATGGTTTAATCATTTTATATCACAGGGTCAGGAGCACAGACATGGAAAGTGCATACAACTGGGCGAAGAGAATAGAAATGAGACATAGAGATAACATAGAGCATGAAAACCATAACAAAGGGATAGAGTCTGCAAAACAGAAACTGATGAAAGAAAAAATATGTACGGCAGGTAAAACCTTTAATGTACTCGGGCATACGGGGTACCGTGAGTATAAGGGTCCGAGAAGAGTGACTTGAGTGCAACGAGGTTTAGCATAGAGAATGCATTGAGTGAGAAAAGAGAATGACTCTGATGTACTGTTGATATTCTTTAATGACTAATGATACAATTAAATTACAATACAATAAAACTCTATTTTGTCAACATTAAACAGTCTGCAACGTATTCAAAAATTAAATAAGTAAAAACATAGATCATGAAATCTGACACACACACGCACACACACACGTACACACACGCACACACATACATACATACAAACATACATACATACATACATACATACACGCAGATTCAAATGAGCATCCTCAGATTCAAAGTTTCAGATTAAATTGTACTTTTTGGATTATATCTATTGTAATGACTTTAAAGCATGCAACAATTCTGACCCCTCCATTATGGAGTATTAAAATCTACTTCTGAATCCTAATATTACCATGAAAAACAGTATGACAGTTAATTTAATTAATTGTTTCTCTTTATATTGTCAGAGATTGGGATTACAGGTCCCCACAGCATAAATTATAATTTGAATATGTACTTGTTTAATATAAAGGTATTGAGAAGAGAGATATACAATGAATTGATCCAGTGACCAGTGGAACCTCATTTACACCATCTTTGTGTTTAACATAGGCACACATCCCATGGCTGGTCACTCAATACCAGTTCTTCTCCTCCACTGAGGATTCACAGCCTATACACCAATCCATTTTGCCAGTTTTGCTGAGGACTGAGGTAGGCTAGGCCTGTATATGTGGATTGATTATTGTGACTGGCTACTGATCGTGCACACAGTTTATTCCCTCAAATAAACAGTGTTACGGGTTATGGTAAATTCGATTTAAATGACAGGAAATTTTGGGAAGTTGCCCACCCCCGCTAGGTAGGACAGGAAATCAGAGAGCACTCAGACGTCAGAACATACAATTTTCCCTTCATGGTTTTCCCAGGTGACACAAGGCCTGGGTCTCTGCGTGCTCCTCGTAACGTCAAGTTCAGGTTTACTATAGTACCACTTGTTGAGCACCTTGTCCAACAGCTCCTGCTTTGTTATTCCATGAAGTCTCTCCTCTTCCTTATCGTCCCACTCATCATGGGAATTGGCAATAAAGGTTGGATGGGGAAGACGGAGTACGGTGTCTTCTCTCATGTCCTCAAAGAACTGTACCACACATTTGCGAGCAAAGTCACGTGCATGAAGGACGCAGGTTTCATCAAAGAGCTTCTGCTCGACATCGAGGTAGTTGCTCCAGTAACGTGTCTGCAGGAACATGGCATGTTCATCAAAGCAGGGCTTGATGAGGCGTCCCATTGCTCCAAGTGCAATAATGAAAAGAAGCATGGACCAGCCAATTGCCTAAACCGGACAATGAAGGTTAGCCACACAGAGGCAACACAAGCTATCAGTCATGAGGTTCAGTGATTGTTGACAAACTCATAGAGAAGAACTGTCAATCTCTCCCAATACTAATCAGACACATCAATATAACAGGTTTATAACTGGTTTTAATCTTGTTGTTGATGTAGAAAATACACAATTCAGCCAGATTAAAAACAGCTTATCTATCTGTTGTTGCTGATAATGGAAAAAAAAATGAAGAGTGTGTGGGATTACAGATATGACATCAATTCTCTTGTAAATGACTTTGAATTAATCTCAGTGCAAGTTCAAATGCAAAATAAACAAGTTGTCATTTGTTTTAAAAGTGAGTGTTTGTAGGTGATAATAGACACAGTGTATTCACAAGACCTGCCTGGATATTATATATCATCATGACAGATATTTTATATTGGTTATCTTATTGGTTATCTAAGTAATGACAATTTGCAAATGGGCTGCATTTTGTCCATTTACTACAATTTATCACAAATGTATTTTTGAATTATAGGACATTAGTCTTGAAATCTCCTACTTTTTTCAATATGGCTGAAATTGCAATGTAATTAAATACATAGATAGGCTGGTTTTATGAAAACACCTGATCTGTTTAATTGTTGTTTAACGTGAGGTCACATTAAACAACAATTAAATAATGGTAACAGTGACCGCAGTTTTTCTCTCTCCATCATACATTTAAATATTTTTGTGTTTACAACATGAACCCCGCCCCGCCTGAAAAAGCTTAATGTTTGCTGTGACCCCAACCCTGATCTGTATCAAGGTTCATTTCTTTCTTGATTAAAATAGTACTGAGGATGAAAATACAAAGATGGACCTGTGTGTATGCAGTCTACTGTATGTGCATGCATGTTGAGGGTGTGACAGCTCACTTGTGAATAGCAGCGAACGTAACGAGAGACTGCTTTGCGGAAAGAGCTGTTCTGGAAGATAGCATCCTCCTTACAGGGCACTTTCGACATGATTTTAATCACATCAAGGCCTGTATTGTTGGGCAAACCTGAGGGACCACGATAAACCATACAGCGATCAGGATACAATTAAAGGCCTTGCACTAATGATCAGGCTCTATAATATCTTAGAGACCTGATTGTTTCTTACTGTTCCTTAATGTTCCAGCATAATGACCAGCATAATGTCTGCTTAATGAACATGTATTTTATTATTTAGTATGTTGAATGTGTTTATAAATACCTGAAAATAGCGAAGGGTCTACAGTCATACTGAAGGCACAGATTAAGATCTTTCCATCCAGCAAAGTGACCAGGATCCACACCATTGGGGCCAGCAGGGCCCTCTGGATCATTGAAGAGAACAGGTGCCTGCCAACAAACACAAGTTTTCATTCTCACGTTTTATACTGTTTTTTCATAAATAAACTCAATAGTCTGGCATTTATTTATCTATTTGACTGAATGAAAAACTATGCATAATACCAGCGGCCTATGCAGGAAATGCACATACAAAAAATGCAATCACCAATACAATAAGCCCCATGACCTGTAACAATATACATAATGTATTACCGATTTTTTTAACTTTATCTTTAAACTCTTTAGCCTAGTCTATGATTTAAAAAATACCTGTTTCATTGCATAATGTTATTATGTATTTTGTTCTTTCAATGGGGTATTTCATTCTTTTATTCTCTTTTGTTTTGACAATTTCAGCATTTAGTCAGCATTGTCTTCTGTTTCACACACTATACAGATTTTAATTCTTCCATCCAGCTCTAATTTCTGATTATAGCTGTTTTAAAGACATAATGATCAATACAAATACAATAACAATATTCAATGTTCAACTCCATTCCCAATGTATAACACCTAGGAGGGGAGAAGAAACATTGTTCTACCTACTGGGCACAGAGGATCAAACAACAATAAAACAAACAACATTTTTTTCCTCTTCCAAGAAGAGTAAGGTCCTGTCTTAGCTCTTTGGTTATTTTGGTGTGTGTCCTGTTTTATTTTGATACTCACATTTTATCTCTTGCAAAGAGTCACTTTACTTCCTGTTTCCCACCACTTCCTGATTAGATTCATACTGTTATTAATAAATGTATGAAATATAAACAAAATGTGACCATACATTTGCAGGTGTCACAGAAGGATGTTCTCAATTCCTTTATTTAGACTTACACTCAACTACAACATTATAACTGGTTTTAGTGTTTCAGGCGATCATTATGTATGCAGGATTTTAGCTCAGTCTAATGTTAAAAAAAGGGGGGGGGGGGGGGGACTCACTTAACCACAGCAGGATTTTTGGATCTGTTCCCAGTGGGTCTCATCCACTCGTCCATCATGACACCAGTGTGTCTATTGACCAGGACCCCCAGGAAGAACAGTATGATGGGTGGGATGATCATCACTCCCAGAGAATACAGTTTGTTGTACTGAGGAAGGCATGGGCAGTTAAAGTCAAAGCTGGTATAGAGCTTGACGCTGACCAAGGCCAGGATGATGCAAATCCCATTGGAGATGGACTCAGAGTTGGACTGGAAGTACTGCAGGACTAACTTCAGACGCTCCATGACTTAAATACACTGCAGGTACAGTAAAGGTTGTCGGCAGAATCAGCTGTTTGGGCAGCAATGCAAACTTTCTAGTTATAAAAATAGATTCTTTTTAGAAGAAATGGGTAGATAGCTTATTATTACATTAAAACATTTCACTGTACCTGACAATATGAAGCTTGAGTGATCACTTTCGCAGTTTCAGTAAACAGCCCGAGCTTCCACAGGAGGATACTGGATAGTGATCCGGCAAGTCAGAGACTGGACGGATAAAGCGGAATAGGTGACAGAGGTGGATGGCCACACCCTGCCTCAATGTGAAGTGCTTAAAGGAGCCACAGCAGTCACATCCTGAAAAACTATTGTAGTCATTACTGAGCCTTCAATTCAGCTTCAAAGCACATGTGACTGAATCAGAGGCGGGACTTGTCAAAAGGCAAAGCAGGAAGCTGCTTGGGGCCCCCAAGCCACTAGATGGCGAAAGAGAGCTGGCAAATTTTAAACTACAGTAGTAAAATGATGACACTGGTTAGAGGGGGGCCCCGAGTGAATTTTTGCTTTGGGCCCCAACAGACCCTAGAATCGCCTCTGAACTGAATAGCTGTAGCGCCACCAGCCACCACCAGCCACTGCATGTAACAATGACATAAATGTACAACGTTAGTTACAGTCCAAAACACACGTTTGACTTCAAAGGATGACTATTATTTTCATAATAACTAAAAATTCAGTGTTCCACTACATGCTGAAAAAAACAGGTTATCAGCATTGACTGATTGATTGATTGATTGTGTAACGGTACTTACATAAACAACAGTCCACAAAATGCCCACTGCCTGATGAAACATTAATATTTACATTAACACTATGGTCATCTATTGCTGTCATGTACTGGCTGCTGACAGCTTTTTATTTACACACCCACATCAGCCGATATGGGCCCAGAGTGAAAACACCAGAATTACTATTTAAGCATCGAGTTGTGAGTCATGCATTCTCTTATTCTGAAAGGATGATATCAAAAAGTTTGAATATTTCTGATTTTGTTGTTACTGGGCTTTCTCTCTCAGAGGGTAATACCTCTCTTCGCACAGTAATGGACAGATTCTAAGACATTATCTAGGCCTCTGATGAAATCTTCTTGTGTTACATGTTTTAAAATCCATGGTATTCCATCTGACATTGTTTCAGCTCGGTTTAATCAGGACCTCAAGACAACTCTCCACTGTGTGACCAACAGGGAACATGACTCCTGGAACTCTTCTAGGAGTCTTTTCCAGCAGCAGTGACCTCAGTCCAGGCTAATCACCACCAGGAATGGGTGGAAGGAAGTGCGAGCTGCACACTTGGCAGACCGTGGCCACACATCAACTACAGCTTACCCACCCTATCAAAGGGTTTGGTTGTCATCGCATGTGACAGCAGTGGAGAAGATCTAATTAAGAATGGTTTTCACCTTATTTCAATTTTGCAAGATAGAGCATTTTAAGTTTAACTAAAGGTGTGTATTGCCCCTTTAAGAGGACAATTAACATATTCATTAAAATGTTCAAGGTTTGTTCGACCATAAAACTTGTCTTTTGTAAACTAGCAAGAAGCAGTCTGAAGGAATATCCTGTGGATACTATTTCCTACTGAAATCTGTTTAAAAATGTCCAAGTCCACTCGGTCAGTTATTTCATATATGTATACGCAATTATTCGAAAAGTGAGCCACTGTGAATTAAAGACTTTTCTTAATGTCCTGCATTCTGGAACTTTAGAGTGGAGCAATGGTCCACTGAAGAGACTGAGCATCCAAGAGGAGTTTAGTGATCAGGCAAACAGTTTGCATTGAGAGACTTCTGATGTGCCAGTGTGGAGGGAAAAGATAAGCAGCTTTGCCTGTGTCCAGAATACCAGACTACAGCCAAAGAAAGGCGCATATTGTTCATTGTATACCTGAAAATAGACAGACATGTTGGGAGGGGGCAGTGGTTTCCTATTCAAATTTCACCTGTCCCCCATAACCCCTCTCCGCTGGTGAACAACCATGAATTGAGTTTATTCTAAGTAGAAGGCAAAAATAGGAGAAGGGCCCCTTGTGACCCAACACGCTTTATCCACCTCAATGACATTTTGACTTGCTACTTTTGAGCCTTGCACTTGTTACAACACACATGAGAATATCGAACCATCCGGTAAGTTGTAACAAAACATTTATACATAATCAGTGAGTGGAACGATGTTAAAACAATCTCACCATATTAAGGATAGAAAGTCTATGGATTAAACCACTCTGCTTCTGCCTACTGACATAACAAGGGTCAAACCACATGCTGAACAACAACTCATGACAAGAGATTCATACATACATGAAAAGCTCCATTTCAGTTAGACAAAACCAAATTGTTTTTGTCATTTTCTGATGATTTATCTGTTTATTTAAAGCAAGTGACAAAAAGTGACATAGCCTCAACAAGACCACAGGGTGACACTGTTGTAGACCTGTTCCTGGTGGGAGCACTAACACAATGTCCAACATTTAACGCAAACAGAAAGAGGATATGCATGTAACTCCAGAAAGCAAGAAATGTAAGGCATAGGCTACTTTGGCATTATTTCTATTTGATGTTACTGGATAATAATCTTGTGAATGCAGGCTCCTTTAGAGAATCCTTACAATACAGTGAAACCTCGACTTACGAACTTAATTCGTTTCGTGATCGTGTTCGTAGGTTGAAACGTTCGTAAATCAAAGTGATTTTTTTCGATCCCTATTCCCTACATAGGGAAATGAATGTAGTGGACTATATAGGGGTTAGGGAGCAATTCCGGACACAGCCTCAGTCACCTGATACACTCTGACTCGCTCACGGGTCACACGTAATGGCGGCAGCCAGGGAAATGTTTTTAATGTTTCCGTGCTCGGGTTCGGAAGTCGAATTTGGTTCGTAAGAGGAAGCAAAAAAATCTTGAATCTCCGGTTCGTATCTCGAAAAGTTCGCAAGTATAGGCGTTCGTAAGTCGAGGTTTCACTGTACTTGTTGTTATTCTCTGACTCTTCAAGACAAATGTACTGTACTACATTATATACAGTGTATAAAAAGAACTCTAGAACTAAATTGTACCATCACAAATTCTGATGCTTGTTCCAATATCTTTGCTGAAATGATATGGTTTTTACCGTGATAGCAGGAACTTTAGTGTCATTATAACTGAATGTCATGAAAGTCATTCATCATTCAGCTTGTTCAGAAAACTGACAAACTACAGCTGACAACTGCTGACAGGAAAACTCCAGACAATGCTTTTATTGAATACAAAAACCCCACAAGTTTTTAACTTTTCATTCTAAACTTTTGTGTATCAAATGCAATCCTATAAAAATGGCAAAAACAACTTAATTAAATAACCTGACTGGTCAGATAACGATTTGAAAGGATAATATGAAAAGGAGAACCCCTGCTGAGCCAACATTGTGTCCTGCTGTAACAGGATACTATACAGTAAGATGATCTACAAAAGAGGAAAAGAAGATTGAAGTCCCTTAGCAATAAACATTACAAACTGTTATCACACAAAAATATTTATGAATAAAAGTTAAATGATTATATTTAAATTAAATAATTGTAAAATGGACATTGGTTAAAATAACTAATGTGAAAGCTGATCTCTTTAACTGACAAATTACAGATGCATTATTAATGGTTGTTGCAGTTGTTTGTTCCAATTGGCGCCTTTATATGTAGTGTTACATGCTACAAAAGCAAACCACATTTATTTCCCTTATCAAGTTAGAATCTATCAAACTATTGTGGACATGGAGAAGAACATTTTTTAGTAAAATAGGTAAATAGAGTTGAAAAAAGCAAAACACAAAGTGTCCACATCGCAAAACTGAGATGAGTCTATATGAATGTAATATAATACCTTTCATTTCCTGTAGTTTCACACGTCTTATCACGTATAAACACTGACAATGTTCTTTACATGTCACATTCCCTCTCTCCTTTGGTATTATATTTGCACGGAGAGTCGCTTTTCCGACAGCTTCTTCTCCAAACACGTGATCAGGATTGGGTCCACTTTAGGGTCAAATTTGTTTGCAAACCAGTGGCCGTAGTTAAGGAGCCAGCGAAGTTCTGCAGCTCCGTAGATGCAAACACTGCGCATGTGAGTCCCTGTACAGGCAGGGTAAAGAGATCCCTCGAGATAGCTCCACTTTACAAGTCGTGTCTTACTCCTCAGATCTGTGATGTCTGCCTCCGACCTAGGAATGTGTCCCGGAACCCCAGGCAGCCGGACGAGGGTGGCCCAGTAGTGTTCGTCTGGCGAGTATGTGTCAGCAGACCACGTCAGAAAGTCCTTCGCAACCTGGCTGCTGCTAATATAATTAACAAAATCCCATGACAGGACAAAATAGGCACTCCCAATGAATATCTCCACACCGTGAGGAGGAGCGTCTTTGGCCACTGCGGTTTTGACGGGAATATGACGATACTCATAAGGCACCTTTTTCAACTCGTGCTTGAACAGGAAACGCTGTCTTTTAAATACACTGGGTCGACTTGACTCCAACATATTACTGCCATTCAGCTGCTGCAGTTCTATTATCAGCTCGTAGTTTGTCTTTAGAGGAAAGTCCTGGCCACACAGGTTGATGACATACTTCCACTTGACCTTTGATCTCAGCAGGTCAGAGAGACAGTTGAGGTCAGCGTTAAGCCTGCTGATGTGGGCATATTCCACAGACTCCAGTTTTGAAGCGATGAAAACATTTGGCGTGCAGCGAGCCAGGTTTTTAATAGCCTTTATAAATGCTGGAGACGACTTCTGATCATAGTGAATGCAGTAGATGTTATGAGGTGAGTAGATGGCATGAAGAATACGCTCCACCATTGGTGCGTTCTTATGCACCACGAGAGAGTAAGCCAATGGGAAGCTCCGTTCTGCATCTGAGACGAGAACCTGATTGTAAGCCCTTGTTTTCAGAAATGTCGGACAGTCTGAAGTTAAACTCACTGTGTTGTCATCATCCAAGTCAACAATGACCTTATGTTTCATTTCAAGAGCTTTGCCTATCTCCACAGGGTCGAGCTCATAAATGGCAGTGCAGTTGATGCTGAAACTGTGTTTGAGGCTTGTGGATGTGCTGACTGTGATTCCATAGGGCTCAACATACAGACTGTCGCTCAGTGTTCCTCTGATGAGGACAAGCTTGAGTAGACAGATCACCAGCAGGAACAGGGCGAACAGGAAGCACTTGTGTTTCAGACCACACAAGTACTGAGTGCATCGTACTTTCATTCTGCGGGCAAAGGGATGGAGAATAATATTCAAGCGATATTTATAACCGAGAGTCACTTTACTATAAGATAGTCAGTCATTCAACTCATTTCAGTGAAAACCTTTGAAATCCATGTTTTCCATCTGGTCACTGTGTTTAATCTGTAAGTGTAATAAAAAACTGAAAGTATGATTACCTTGCTCTTTTTAGTTGTTGTCAAGCAGCTCCCAAGCCAATCCGACTTCTGCCACAGCTTCACTGGAACTTATGTAATAGATAATAAAATAATTCTTTGTTGATATTAGGGTAAAACCAACATGACAGTCACTCATACACACAAGACCAGTTTGCTTTCTATTTAATATGCATGTAGGAGCCTCATTAACTAAGCTGTTAGGTTTCCTTCAAAGATGACAACGTGGCTAATAATGCTTTAATGTACAACACTTTCCTTTGGGGGTCGTGATGACCTCATACATACAACACAGCCAGATGCATGATGTATATATATTAGGTATTGAACCACTTGAGTTGTACGCCTCACTGTTGCATGTCGACACGAAGAGAAACCAAAAGGAGAAAAGTTGAAAGAAAAGAAAATTCGACATACGGAGCAAGACAGTTTTTGACGCCATGAACCTGAGATGAACCTGAGTTTAACCTGGGACTATCCTGTGATTGACTTGTGGCTGACTTGCCTGATCAACCCCCGATCTACCAGAGTGATACACAGAAATAGGAATCAGTGATAACTGGAGAAATAGAAATCATCAGCGACGTCCCACCATCAGCAGAATCAGGGAAGATCTTAGGTTCTCATTGTTGTCAAGCTTAATGCTAGAAGGCTGTACAATACTAGTGGAACTTGAGAACTGGGAAAATAAAATTGAACTGAACAAACGTTCAGGTGAGAAAATACAGTTCTGCTCTGTTCCATCCTGAATTTGTTATTCAGGAAGTAAGGGCTGGATATCATGGAGGCAAACACATCCTGTCTGTTTAGTTCTCATTTTAGACACTGGGAAGTACGAGAGTCTGTAAGTAAACTATGTGGTATATTGTCCGTTTGTCAGCTTTGTGCTGATGCGCTACAAACTTTATTTGTAGTTTAGAGAAAAGTTCATTCAGACCTGTTGGACATTGTCGTGTTCCTCCGGGACGAGTCCAGCTGCGACTGCAGACCGGGGTTGTGTTGTTGAAACAAGCAAGTCCAGTGACAAACGCTAGACCGCACTGTAGTATATGTGACGGTATCTCGTTCATCAGGACCGGGCGCTCTGGTGGAGCTGAGCCGTCACAACACAGGTCGCGTCTCCGGGTCCGCAGATCCATCGCGAGACGAGAGGAGAGGAGCCACAGGAGTCCGCCCACTGCCCCCGCTGCCCCCCACCACCACCACCATCAGCACCACCACCACCACCGTTTCTAATGATCAACCTTCTGTACTACAGCCAAGATCATACATCTATACACGTTAATAAGCCTACATGTTAATTCCTTACATACACAAGCTATGTTTGTGGCTTTACTTAGTTCTCACCGAATCTTGATATTACGATGTAAAAATGACTAATTTTGAATTCATAAGCAGTGCAATCAACAAAAGCCATTTTTTTCAGTGTGCAGGTTTGATTTTCTTGGTTTTGCTTAAATGGAAATCACATTTAACTTTGAAACTTTTAGGTAAAGGGAGACTACAGCACAGGAATTGGTCATTAGGACTAGTACATCTCTGTAGAGGGAAAGTATAACCGTCAGTATCGTCACATTGACATGCAAGGTTTAAGGGAAGACTTTTCACTCGCATAGGTGGGAAAAAAACATTTTACTTCCCATTGTTTATCACTACTACAACAAGTAAAGCAAACTGATTAAAAATGAGTTCCTTTCAAAATGATGACTAATGAATGAGAAGGTGAAAAGGCCTTTGTCTTACAGAAATATTCTGGAACATGCACCCACTATGCTGTTTTTTAAGTTGTGTCATAAAGACAGGCTAGAGGAGGAGTGCATGTTCTTATTTACTGTTAACTGATCTCTGATGTTAACTGATCACTTAATAATTTACGTGTAAATGTGTCTTGCTGTCTCCAGCAGCTGGCAGGCAGGAGACTGTGGAAACAGGAGCTTTGTTCCACATCAACACAGGAAGGGAGACAAAAAAACACAACATTGTGATTTAATTCTGAAAAGGTACAAGGTCCAAAAAATCCCAGATATTTCCAGTTGGATTTAAGCTGTTTTGTGAAAGGTGCTCTGTGAAAGGTCCTCTGGAAATTCAGAATCTTTGTATGCAAGAAAATACATCCAATACAGTTAAAACTTTCGGTTTTCTGGTCCTGTAAGTTTTAATAATTTTCACCAAACTCAAACAGAATCACAGAATCCGCAGCCAAATGACATTTCTTCCCAAGCTTATATTTTTACTGTGATACTGGCTTACCACACAGTTACAAGTTACAATTAAATGAGGTGAAATAAGAAACTATGTAGTGAATTGTGGTGAGGCAGATGAAGAACAGAAGACCTTTCAAAAAGCTTAGAATCGTTAAAACAACTGAAACTACTTAATTTACCTATACAAACTGTAGTAAATTGCTTTTAAAAAGTCCAACGCAAACATTAGGAAGAGTCGAACAAAAACAACGTTTCCCATGTTGCAGCGCGTGCCAATGCTGACGTCAAACTTGTGCGCCCTTTAATAAACGTAAACAGATGAATTAGTCCAACGTTCATTTTGCATTTTCACATTGTCAGTATTTTGTATTAACACTGCAACGCTGGGCAATGTCCGAAAAGGATATACTGCAGATGGATCTGTACGGTTTACTCGGTGTTGTAAACACTGCTAAAGCTAAAGAGGTGTGTGAAGTTGCTAGCTGTTTCACCATCCAGATAACACCCGGTCCCTATTCCTGTAGCAGTTACTGGCAGTTAACGTACTGTAGACTTAAAGTGTTTAGTGCTAAAACCAAGTTGCGTATGAGGAGTTTTGGTCTGGAAGTACTACAGAGGCTACAGTTGCTTGCTACCACGGCCCTTTTAGGTGCAAGTGTTTTGTATTGTGTATTCGTGCTGTTAACGCAATGCAAGGTTACAGTAAACACCACGTAAAATCAGCGAAAACTGAAATGGAAGGGGTAGTTTTATATGCTACTCGCGTAGCATATAAAAAATACAGACTGATGATAAAGAAGTGGTACACCGAAGAGGCCACCGAGAGGGGTCGCTGCATCAGTTACGTCTTTAGCATCATCGCCTGTCATCGTCATCCTGTCATCGTCATCAAAGGAGCAAAGGCATTAAAGGCACGGAATGGAACGTTGGCGCTATATAAACCAGCCTGTACAGCCACCAGTTAATTTGAGCCTCTGGAATCACTTGTGTTCAGTGATCTCTACTCACCACTCAACTGCTGATTTTTTATTTGTGCTTTTGTGCAACGTTATTTCTCTATTTTTAAAAGAATACAGCAACATAACAATGGAGTCAAGTGTCGGCAGGAGAGGCGTCTACAAACCCATCAGGGTGATGTTTAAGACGCCCATTTACAAACGGGCTCTGCAGATTTGCTGGCATAGCCCCCCATACATGGTCAAGGTCGCCCTGTTGATTGAACTTTTGCGGCTCCAGCGGGAAGAAAAGATGCCACCTGAGGTGACTGTGGATGATATGACAGAGCTGCTGTTAGAGAAAAGCAAAGAGACATTGGGAGTGCAGCTCTGGGATTTTGAACTGCAGGGCTACGACAAGGATGTCATGCCTCTTCTCACGCTGGTGTGGGAGGTGAACAACTGCATGCTGATGAGGGACGTTGAGTTTGAAGCCAGAAGGCTGCTGAAGTCTCCAGCTGACATCCCTCCTACCTTCAGACATCCTAAGATCTTGAACTCGGCTCTGGAGTACAGCCAGGAACTGACAGAGAAGCTGCTGGTGACACCGACCTCTAAACTGCTCAGCCCCTGGGAGGTTGTTAAAGAAGTGGTTCCCAAAGTTCTGCAGGGTTTCTGGTTGCCTCCTCCCAACACCTTCCTCAACATGCCCTCACAGCAGCTCAGTGACGTGGCCGTTGGGGTCACACAGTCTGTTGTGGATCGTGTCTTCAGTGCTCTGTCCAGCACACTCCATCGGGTTACCTTCATTCGCTCCATCAGAGATGATCTGGTCCAGTCTATCCAGGAGAAGGTCAGGCAGCTACACTCTGACATCACCCTGAGCAGAGAGCCTGACTGCTTTGCAGCACGAGTGCAGAAAGACATTGCCGATGCAGCTGCAGGAGAGATTTGTGAGCTGTTTCAGCCTCAGAGTGACATGAATGTGCCAGAGGAGTCAGGCACACAAATTATGTGCAGCCCACCAGCAGATGTGGTGGGTGGTGCTGAGGACAAACATCCTAAAGGTTCAAATGAGGAGCATAATTTGGATGAAGACACATGCTCAACCCGAGATGCAACTCCTATGGCTCCCACTGCTGAACCTCCTGCTAACACTGACTCTGATGCAACAGCAGTGTCTGTCTCCATGTCCAGCCCAGAAGCACAGTGTGATGTGGAACCAGCTCTGTCACCTGTTAAGATCCCTGTTCCTGAGCCTCCTGCCATAACTGCTGCCCAGAGGACTTTGACAACCAGCCATACTGAGGAGGTAACACAGTTTATTATTTATAACTTTTAATGTGTTTTATTACTTAATACATCATTTTGTTCCACCCTTGCTCTGGCTCATAGGCTAACATCATTTATTTACATAATTTTATCTTCTTTTTCATACTGTTGAGTAATTTTATCTTTATTGTTTTTACCTTTTTAGTCTGGCCTTTAACCAAACTTTATATTCATCTTTGTCTTTTTAATCATACAATTTATTCAGTTTTACTACATTGGTGTATCATTTTATTAATAAGTCTTGTGTATTTATAATTTTTTTGTTATTTTTATTCCTTTTTTTCATTCTGATATTGTTTTTTTTTTGTCAATTTCAGGGTTTCTCTCATGACAAATGGTTGAGATTTATGTTAGTGTTTCCTCAGATCCTGTTCATATTGCATGCAGTTTCATTATCACTGTTTTGTGAGATGATGGGTGGTTAGTGTTTTATCTTGTGAAGCACTGTGTAACACTGTATTGTATGTGAAGTGCTATATAAACAGTTTGACTGATTAACTAACTGATATTCATTCTGCCCACAGGCAGAATCTGCTGTTGCTCCAACTTCACCACCTCCTCCGAGCGTCCTGACTGAACAAGCTGCTACAGCAACATTGGACAGAGACGGTGAGGGTGTAAAACCAGCTGTGATCCCTGCTGAAGCACCATCTACTCCCACTGCCATCCAGGACAGTTTTCCAATGAGCCAGGGTGAAACAGCTGAGGAAAGTGCACCAATCTCAGAGACAACCTCTCCTGTGGAAACGTCTGCACCACTTCCCCTGACTCCTCCTGCTGAGACCCCAGTCATTACTTCAGTTGTAAGTCAGGAGCCCAACAGATTCGAGACATGCTTTGACATAGTAACAGTGGAGACAAGTGAGGGTAGCAGAGGCGTCTACAAACGCATCAGGGTGATGTTTAAGACGCCCATTTACAAACGGGCTCTGCAGATTTGCTGGCATAGCCCCCCATACAAGGTCAAGGTCGCTCTGTTGATTGAACTTTTGCGGCTCCAGCGGGAAGAAAAGATGCCACCTGAGGTGACTGTGGAGGATATGACAGAGCTGCTGTTAGAGAAAAGCAAAGAGACATTGAGAGTGCAGCTCTGGGATTTTGAACTGGAGGGCTACGACGAGGATATCATGCCTCTTCTCACGCTGGTGTGGGAGGTGAACAACTGCATGCTGATGAGGGACGCTGAGTTTGAAGCCAGAAGGCTGCTGAAGTCTCCAGCTGACATCCCTCCTACCTTCAGACATCCTAAGATTGTGAACTCAGCTCTGGAGTACAGCCAGGAACTGACAGAGAAGCTGCTGGTGACACCGACCTCTAAACTGCTCAGCCCCTGGGAGGTTGTTAAAGATGTGGTTCCCAAAGTTCTGCAGGGCTTCTGGTTGCCTCCTCCCAACACCTTCCTCAACATGCCCTCACAGCAGCTCAGTGACATGGCCGTTGGGGTCACACAGGCTGTTGTGGATTGTGTCTCCGGTGCTCTGTCCAGCACACTCCATCGGGTTACCTTCACCCGCTCCATCAGAGATGATCTGGTCCAGTCTATCCAGGAGAAGGTCAGGCAGCTACACTCTGACGTCACCCTGAGCAGAGAGCCTGACTGCTTTGCAGCACGGGTGCAGAAAGACATTGTTAATGCAGCTGCAGGAGAGATTTGTGAGCTGTTTCAGAGTGACATGAATGTGCCAGAGGAGTCAGGCACACAAAATATTTGCAGCCCACCAGCAGATGTGGATGGTGCTGAGGACAAACCCACCCAACCCTGAGATGCTATCGACAATTTTTATCATCTGGATGGAATATCTAAATATGTAAATAACTCTAAACGAATGGAAACACTAAAGCAAATAAATCTTTTTTTGACACCATAGAAGTGTTGTTTACTGTTATAATCACGAGACACTATGAGTATGATTATAAATTATAATTTAACTGTGGGGTTAATTGCAGGTTGAACGTATACAACCAGAATTAAATGAGTTGCAAAAAGAAACTATGAAGTGAACTGTAATGAGACAGATGATCATTAGACGCATTGAAGACCTTTCAAAGAGATTAAAATGATCAAAACGACTGGAACTACTTAAATACATATACAAACTATAGTAAATTATTCAAAAAAGTCTCCAACACAAACCTTATGATAAAGAGTAGAAGAAAAACAATGTTTCCCATGTTGCAGTGCATGCTACTCCTGATGTCAAACTTGTGCGCCCTTGAATAAAAGTAAATCATACAAGAGAACATCAGATATCCTGAATGTGTTCATACTGGAATTGTATGCTAATCTAATGGCAGTTCAGGGGGCAGCCCAGATAAATAATCATCAAGTATTCAGTAGTATTGGGACAGGTTCATCTGGAAGTCATCAAGACCTCACCTGTGAAAAAAGAAAACAGACATCAATATCAGTCTGTCCAAAGCCGAGGGCAAGTGTATTGTCTGAGGGATGACATTTATTCTCATTAACTAACAGAGTGCCTGATTCAGTAATCTATAAAGAAGCCCAACGTTCAATTTTCACATTTTGTCAGTACAGTATTTTGTATTAACACTGCAACGCTGGGCAATGTCCGAAAAGGATATACTGCAGATGGATCTGTACGGTTTACTCAGTGTTGTAAACACTGCTATAGCTGTGTGTTAAGTTTCTCACTGTTTCACCATCCAGATAACACCTGGTCCCTATTCCTGTAGCAGTTACTGTCAGTTAGCGTACTGTAGATGTAAAGTGTTTAGTGCTAAAACCCAATTGGATATGAGGAGTTTTTTGTCTGGAAGTAGGAGGGTATAGCTGCTTGCTACCACAGACCTTTTAGGAGCAAGGTTACAGTAAACACGTAAGATCAGCGAAAACTGAAATGTAAGTAGTAGTGAGACAGTTACGTAACACAACACACACACACACATACACACACATACATATGCAAACAGTAAATAGAAGTTATGTCGTGATTCACAGAGCTTTGACAATATGATTTTGAATAGAATAGAATAGAATAGAATAGATCGCTTTGTTGTCATCATACAATGAGCATGACAAAAATACAGTAGCTGCCACAGCACGGTGCATTTACATTTACTATGCAATCTGCATTTTGTGCGTCCTTGACTGCTGTCTTATCCAGAGGACATGCCTGTTGACTCTCACTCTAAATTAAATGAGTACAATCAGAAAGAATGAGAATTTTTCCCACTTTTAAGATATTTTTAATAGCTTTTTAATATTTAGCTTCATAATATTTTAAAGCTTTTTAATATGTTCTTATGATTAAAGAATATACCTACGTATATCACTTCCGATTAAAGGATACACGATTAAAGGATATATGTCCACAGCCATGGTGGTTGGTTTTTTTTTAATATTTTTTAGCTACCACCAATGTGTTTGTATTTATGAAGAACAGTGTAGGCTCGCGTCATCTCGTTGACAGCCCGCTGTTGGTGGCGAGATTGGGCGTCTTCGCTCTGACAGTGTCCCGTACCTTTCGTTGTCTTGGAAACGGGGCGGGGATAAGCCGCTCGTGGAGCAGCCGCCCGCCGTGATTGGTTGCCATGTCGCATGATCTGTTACCACGCAATCGTTCCATCAGTCCACCTCAGTGTGCGTGGGTTTAACCGGCTTGCTGTCTGCTTCACATCTTACTGTCCCCTCTCTCAGGCCAGTCCCGCACACACTCACGGTAAGTGTCTCGTTAGCACAATGACACGCGTGTCTACAAACACACGTCTGTATCTCTTACGGTGACGCTTCGGTTTAGTTTGAGTTATGGTGGTAAGAAGAGCGCGTAAACACAGCGGGGAGAGAACCCGCGTTAAGCCGCTGTTTAAAGCCGTCCAGCGGACACTGCCGCACCGCACGGAGCGGTAGAAGTGTATCTGCTGATGAACTCAGTATTTTTGATCAATAACTTGACGAGAATCTGATTCGTGTCATCAATAAATATTGTGCAAGTTTGCTATTGCTTTTAAATTAACCCAAAAATGTAAAAATTATTGTTGTTATCTTGCACATATGTTTTCTAAATATATGTTCTAAGTATTTTCTTTCACTAAGATATGGAGTCAGGCTGAGGCCCATTTTTCAAAAGAGATTTTTTAAGGATTTCGATTTAATTTAATAATCATCAGTTATTGTGTTTTCTTCAATTCTACTTGTGGAAAATATTAGGATTTTTTTTTGCTGTTTTACAAATAAATGCACATTACATGCTTTAGTTCACATCTGTTATTATTATCATAGTTTTTATTTGAGTTGTTTGGTACAGTGTGGTCCTATATAGCTTAAAATTAATTACAAGAGGTGCATTTTGCGCATGTTTACATAAATGAGAAAATAAAATCATTACTCTGGGCAAGCCTGACGCCCTCCAGTGGTCAGCGTCTCTCTATAGTGTTTGCCAATAATCCTTTGAGCTATAATTCCTGTCTTCAGAATAATGTAGAAAACAGGTGTAAACATAAAACAAATGAAGAAGACAGAGGTGAATGAGCCCCAGTGTTTTGCTTTTTCTATTACTAATTTTGGTCAATGTCCATCTTCTCTGCATGTGTTTGAAACAGTGTATTATTGTCATGCTGCAATGGGATTACCTATATACCTGAGTACTGCTTATATTTGAAGTGATGTGTTGTTGGACTTCCAGTTTTGGGCAATATACAAAATAAAAACACAAAATAAAAACAACTCTTCCAGCACCTCCCAGCTCATGTTAATCTTCTTTTACTATTTGGCAGCTCGACTGCAAGATGCTGACACATTTATTCCGTATGCATGGGCATCTGGTGGCCTCCCACCCCTGGGAGGTGATAGTTGGCACCGTCACACTCACCATCTGTATGATGTCCATGAATATGTTTACTGGCAATGACCAGATCTGTGGCTGGAACTTTGACTGTCCCAAAACAGAAGAGGTAAGTGGCTGCTGAACCACACAGATTATCAGGACTTCATTCTCCACTCATAGTATATGTCAAACTTAAGTATTTACAGTAGATGAATTATTATGTGTGGCCATGCCAAGCTGGCATGCCTGACCAACGAGATCAGGCGTGTCCAGCTTGGCAGGGTGGCACCAATGCCGAATTAATATGTAGCATGACATTCAGTTGATCTGCTATGGCGACTGACATAGCGGTAAAAAGCTGAAAGACGAACAACAACACAGTACACGAATTATTGTATTAACCAGTAACTGCACAGCTGTGGCTTTGGATGTAAATTGGGTCCTTTATTTTGTTTAATTTTTTATTATTATTATTTTTTCTTACAATATGAATGTCCTATAGGTGTTTTTTGCAAACTCCAAGTGTGCATCTTTGTGCACATGTGGCCACACCCTTGGATGAGAGGACATAGATTTGGGTCAAACAGGAGCAAATCAAACCAGAGCTTTGTTTTTAAGTATGACTTATGATCACCAGATACAGGAAATGCAACAGAACACTAGGTTTTGTATTTATCATACAGACTTAAGAGTGTTGTTAACATTGAACTCTCAGACAGAAAGTGAAAATTTATTATTATTATTATTATTATTATTATTTATATTATTAAATTATATTTTTCAAAATGTCAAATTATTCCTTTCAGAAAGATGACGACAAGCTGTACATTTCTTTGTGTCTCTTTGCCACTGATGATATTGCTTCCTGTTCTTGCAGCAGATTCTGAGCAGTGACATCATCATCCTGACAATCACACGCTGCATTGCCATCATCTACATTTACTTCCAGTTCCAGAACTTGAGGCAGCTGGGATCCAAATATATTTTAGGTAAATTACTGACAATAACAAAATTGTGATCAGCTATGAAACCCATTTTGTCCATAGTGTTTCACATTGAACCTTGAACACCTTGTGATGTGAATGAGACATACAGTACATTGTAAATAAAACACTCTAGATGGTTGACAGAACAGAAAAGCCTGAATGTCGTCCATTTATTATATGTTGACTTATACAGCCAAACAGTATATAACTAAGACAACACCTCATTAACTTTCTTGAAGGCATCGCCGGTCTTTTCACCATATTCTCCAGCTTTGTGTTCAGCACCGTGGTCGTTCACTTTCTTGACAAAGAGCTCACAGGCCTCAAGTAAGGACGCACTTTACAGCATTTTAAATACCTCTGCTAAATGCTCCAACTGATGACTCCTTAATGTCCTTCAGTGAAGCTCTGCCCTTCTTCCTGCTCCTCATCGATCTGTCCAAAGCATGTGCTCTCGCCAAATTCGCCCTAAGCTCCAGTTGTCAGGTATGAAGTACTACTCAGTTGTCATCGTGAAATATTCTACTTACATTTCAACAGTACATTGTGACAGATTTTACTCTCACATTTTCAGAGTGAAGTGAGGGACAACATTGCCCGTGGCATGGCCGTACTGGGACCCACCTTCACTCTGGATGCATTGGTAGAGTGCTTAGTGATTGGAGTTGGAACTATGTCAGGTACTTGCTACCATTGTGAGATTTGTTACCACTTGAATGATGTTTCAGATTTTACTGCAGATTATGCACATTAAGCATATTTAAAACATAAATTTAAAATGTACAAGAAATGAGCAGATGAAAGAAAAAATGTATGTTTAAAATCACTTTTGGCCCATCTGAGTTGTTGTTGTTGTGAATGAATATCTGTCTTGTTTGTTTTCAGGTGTGCGGCAGTTGGAAATTATGTGCTGCTTTGGCTGTATGTCTGTTTTAGCCAATTACTTTGTATTCATGACATTCTTTCCTGCTTGTGTCTCATTGGTACTGGAGGTAAGATCTTAGTGCTACAGAGTCATCGAGTGTTAATACATGTGTGTTGTGATGTTATTTGAATTGTTGGTCTCTTGTTGTGTTTGTTCCTGTAGTTGTCACGTGAGAGTCAGGAGGGCCATCCAATCTGGCAGCTGAGCCACTTCTCCAGAGTGATGGAGGAGGAGGACAACAAACCCAACCCTGTAACCCAGAGAGTCAAAATGATCATGGTAACACCGCTTGTGTATTATTTGTTACTTTATTCTCTTTAAAACAGTGTATGAGTTTTTTTTTCTGCTCCCTTTTGTATCTGCAGTCTCTGGGCCTGGTGATGGTTCATGCCCACAGCCGATGGATCGCTGAGCCTTTGTCCTTCAACACCACAGTGGGAATCCCACAGGTTGGCATCGTGATGGACCAATTCTCACCCAGGAGAATTGAGCCAGAAAAACCACTTTGGCAGTTCTACCTTACTAGGTGAGGCTATTGGTAAGACTGTATTGAGTGTCTCTTTTATTTTGAAAGCCATATCTGTCAATTTCACATCCAGGTTTTGAAGTCCTCTAACTCTGATAGCCCGATTTCTTTCAAATAGTAAATAGTCTCTGTTGAAACACAAATATGCTCTGTACCTGTTAACCACATGTCCACGAATATTAAGTGCTTGAGTTTGAGTCCGTCCTCTGCACACACACACACACACACACACACGCACACACACACACACATTTCTGTGACGTGCCCCCAAAATGTCTCAGTCAAAGTTCCCCAACCAATTGACTTCCAGATGTGACTGCCATAGACTGATGACACAATCACTCTCTTGTATTGGCTGCATTCACTTAACAGTGATCATTACAGGCAGTTGCACTGCTAAGTAATAGGATACGCAGTGAATTTATGCTCATTATTCAAAAAAACAAAACATACATGCATAAATAACACTCCACAACTCTACAATTCTTCATTTAAGACTATGTCGGCTACTATATCTTAGTCATGCCAATGAAACAAATCTGTAAGTGGGCAGCAGGTGGCAAAAATACAACTTTTCAAATATGTTTTCAATCCTCTTTCCCTGCAGGATGGTGACCATGGACATAGAGCAAGTGATCTGTCTGGCATTGGCCTTACTCCTAGCTATCAAGTACATCTTCTTTGAGCAGGTTGAGATGGAGTCTACTCTATCACTGAAGAACCCCATCACCTTGACAGCCTCTGCCCTGACTCCACGGCAGTCCACTGAATCCTGTTACAGGAAGGAGCTGCCAGCTCCCCAACCCCTTGATCCAACATACAGCATTGGTGTCCAGTCATCTGGCAGCAAAGCAGAGAAAGGTGTGTCTGGTCATAGTGTCAGTGTTGTAGCAAATGAACTAGTGTAGCACTGCAGTATCTAACCCTATCTCGTATTCTTAGATGAGGTTATTCGACCTCTCACTTCCGTAGCCACTGATTCCCAGCCAAACAGCATATTTGTCTTGGGGGATGAAATGGAAGATCTCAAGTCAGAAGCCCCACAGCTGAGCCCTCCCCCACAGCCCAGAGACTTGGACCAATGTGTGGCCATTCTCAAGAACCCTGAGGTAAAACATCAGAAACAGACTGTATAAATCTCCCTTTCACAGCGGAAAGATTGGCTAACCTCCAGATTGCCGGATGGTTCATGTTAACTTGGCCCAATTCCCAGCTCTACAAGGTGTCTAGAGTCAGTGTCACCAGGAATGCAGGGTTTGTAGTGGTTGAGTGACTTAACATAAGATTAGTCACTCTGGGGTCTTTTTGAGGTTGTACCAATTAAAGCTTTATCCCAATAGAATACACTTGTTTTGATTCCACTGGGCCAGTATGGCCTCACATCAGTCAGCGCAGTTCTACATTCCAATTATGTGTTTTATCTCAGAATGTATTTACAATTGATACTGTGTTTGCAATTTGTAAAGTATTTACAAGTCTTGTCACTGTTTTCACCCAGCTCCAATATAGCTTGAATATGGAATTAACATAAACACACATTTATGTCTGTGTCTGCTGAAGCTTGGGCCTCGTTTCCTGAGCGATGCTGAGGTGATGCTGCTGGTCAACACTAAGCATATCCCTGCATACAAACTGGAGGCCATGATGGAGAGACCAGAGAGGGGAGTCGCAATACGAAGACAGATTATTTCTCCGAAGCTTCCCTCTCCATCTGCGCTCTCCTCCCTGCCATACATTGACTATGACTACTCCAAGGTGAAGACGCACACATGTGCACACTGTAGTACTCTGTTTAACACAGTTTTCCAGGGTCAGCAATTTTTCTGTTTTACAGGTCATGGGTACCTGTTGTGAGAATGTGATTGGCTACATGCCTGTACCAGTGGGTGTGGCTGGACCACTGCATCTGGATGGGAAGCAGTTCCAGGTTCCCCTAGCAACAACAGAGGGCTGCTTAGTTGCCAGCACCAACCGTGGTTTTCGAGCAATTGCTGTACGTACAAAAGTTTTTTTTTTCCTGAGATGCCCTAAAAACAGCCAAAACGTTAGCAGTTCACTCTGAAATCTGTGACTGTTTAACATACTGTCTCAGCAAGAATTAATTTTAGACTTTCACTTTGAGCCTTTCTTTCAGTTTAGTTAAAAACCCCTCTGCATTGGTAGTTTTTGAATCTATTGAAGAACAGAGCTGGGGCCTGTGTCAGAAAACAGGTTTAACCCAAATTAATTGCAAATTGATGGAAATTACTCATGACAGAGCTGAAAATGCTCTTGATAAAGATTTGCATTAATATGGACATAGCCATAACTTGTAAACAGAAAAGCTTGTTATATAGAAAACCAGCAAAAGTGTGACCACTTTTGTAAAAGCAGCACCCAGCAGTATTAATGTAGGGGCTTTGTGGAACCTTTGTGTTTCAGCTGGCTGGTGGATCCAGCAGTCGTATCCTGGCTGACACCATGACTCGAGGACCTGTAGTGAGGCTCCCCTCTGCTTGTCAGGCTGCTGAGGTAAAGGTCTGGCTGGAGAGCACCGATGGTTTTCAGGCCATCAAAGAAGCGTTTGACAACACCAGCAGGTAAAACAGGAGAACTGAAATAGATAGGTCTAGAATTTAAAGTATGTGCTCAGTGCCTGCTCTGTGTCTACTTGTTACATTTGGCGATTGCTGTTGGCAGGTTTGCCCGCCTTCAGAAGCTATTGGTTGGTATGGCCGGGAGAAATTTATACATTCGCTTCCATTCTAAGACTGGAGATGCCATGGGCATGAATATGATCTCGAAGGTAACTTTTTAAGTTTGCATTTGTTTGTGTGTGTGTGTGTAAATGTTGCTGCTAATCATTTCCCAAACGACTTATTTTAGCAAAATCTGACCTAGCATTATTATTATTATTCTAAATGTATTTTTATTTATGTAGCACCTTTTAAAACCAGGTTACAAAGTGCTTCACAATAAGGTTTTGTAATGTAATGTAGTAACAATTTGAGGAATCAAATGGTAGTTGTGCGTACAGGCTGTGAGCCTCGTTACAAACATTTTTGCATCAGGCATCCAGCATAGGAGCAAGGTGTTAACCTCTATCATAGAACATGTCACCATTGACAAATCACTGCTGTGCCATTGGGCAAACTTAATAACCAACTTGGAGTTATGCATTGTCACACAGTCATGTGTGTACAGGACATAGAGGAGGGGAGTCCTGCATTGACATGCAGTGCCAGTGTATTACATGTTTGTTGATTCAATGCAATGTTCCACCTGTAGGGTACAGAACAGGCCCTGAGCAGACTGCAGCAGCACTTTCCAGAGCTGAGGGTTGTGGCTGTCAGTGGAAACTACTGCTCTGACAAGAAACCAGCTGCCATCAACTGGATCGAAGGCAGGGGCAAGTTTGCTGTCTGTGAAGCCACCATCCCTGCTAAAGTGGTCAGAGAGGTAGGAGCGGCTGCCAGAAATGAGTTTGCATCTTACCGTTACTGGCACTAACGAACTCTAGCCCATTTTGGAGTAAGGTATCATTCATTAAGAAATGTTAAGTTGTGGGTAGAAGGGGGAGCAGCATACCCATCATGTCTCATCTGTCATTCCGAAAAATAAAGGAACTGTATTATCATTCCATACAATTTATTTCTGACATTACATTGTGTTTACAAATTTTACAAAATTTACAAATGTGTTTTCCATGTCTTTTATTGTGTGGGTGGTGGGGTAGCTCAGATTCCAGTCAGATGGATGGATGGATGGATGGATGGATGGATGGATGGATGGACAGACAGTCAGACAGCTTGATAGATAGATAGATTGATCTTATTGTCCGTAATTCTAAATCTACCAGCAAACTAATGGTCGCGTCTTGTCTCTCTGGGTCAGGTTTTGAAAACGACAACAGATGCTCTGGTGGAGTTAAATATCAGTAAGAACCTGGTGGGCTCGGCCATGGCAGGGAGCATTGGTGGGTTTAATGCTCATGCAGCCAACCTGGTGGTTGCCATCTACATAGCCTGTGGACAGGTGAGCCAGTTAAAGTCCATATAGTTCACATAGCTTTATATGTGGTTTCTAGCGATTAATGTATTTGGCTGTGTGTATGTTTGTGCTTGTTTTCCAGGATCCTGCTCAGTCAGTGGGCAGCAGCAACTGTATCACAATTATGGAGGCATCAGGGCCAACAGGGGAGGACCTATACATCAGCTGCACAATGCCATCTATAGAGCTAGGCACTGTAGGAGGAGGCACAAACCTGCCCCCCCAGCAAGCATGTCTTCAGGTATACACACACTCAAACACACACACTCTACTGGAGTCTCAATGCTTTTTAAGTCTATTCACACCTGTATTTAAAACTATCCAGGTCTCAGCATGATCTGATTTCACTGGCCTGCTTTCTTCTTTGACACAAATGAGCATGTGGTCTCATTCTCAGTTTTGAGTGAACATGAGATGCTAAACCACATGTGTCAATCTCAAGGCCTGTGGGCCGATTGCCACATTATTTTATGTTGCCAGCAAGAGCTTCCATCTTTGCTAATGTGCTCAGCGCAGAACTTCAGTTCAGTGGTGTCTGCAGAGCAAACTCTCAGGATGCTGTGTCCCCTCTGCCACAGCTTGGACTTCAAGCTGCTCATGTCCTGTATAGCGTTTTTTACTGATGCCACTTAAGTACAGTCTGAAAACCCAAAACTCAAATCTTTTTGGTGCATCACAGAAAAATATATAGAAGAGTTTGAATTAGAAATAGCATTTTCTGTGGCAACAAACCATGTGGGCTTTGTTATAGTCAAGCTACCTCTCCACTATGCTCTTGTTGGAATTCCTTCACCTCACCTCACATTTCCTTGTGTGTGTGTGTGTGTGCATACAGATGCTGGGCGTGCAGGGAGCCTGTCAGGAATGTCCAGGAGAGAATGCTAGGCAGCTGGCCAAGGTTGTGTGTGCCACTGTGCTTGCTGGAGAGCTCTCTCTAATGGCAGCTCTGGCTGCTGGACACCTGGTGAAGAGTCACATGACTCACAACAGGTAAGACCAAGGATCCTTCTACTTGAGTCATGTTTTTCTCAGAGCTAAGTCAGTGGCTCAATCAGTCAATCAAATGAGAAGGCTTATGATGAGAAGCAAAAGGTTTAGGCTGAGCGAGAGCAAGTGAACATTGAATAGCTATTCACCTAGTGTTTTATTATCTCAGATATGATATACTATTACAAAATAGTTTCTGATTTTTCTGTAATAACATTTAATTACTAAAACACCACCTAACTTTTTACTTAAATGTGTCTTGTTTAATACTTAGTATATTTGTTAATTTGCCTGAGGGAACCGTCCCAAGGGATCAATAAAGTTTCTGTCTATTTGTCTCTCTATAAACATGAGGGTGGGGTCAACAGAGCATGTAAACTGTGAAGAAAAGACAGGAGGATGTGATGACATGACCATTCTGTTTACAGATCCAAGATGAATCTACAGGAAACTCCAGGAACATGCAGCAGTAAAGCCTCTTGAGAGCCTGACTGCAGTTTGGTGTCGTCCTTCACTGTGCCCACTGGTCACTGTATGGAGCATTAAATCCAGGATAAAATGGACAATCTGAAAGAAAGCAATCATTCATCACTGAAAACAGACCTCGGAAATGAAACAGGAGAACCTTGTGACCAATCTGAATGCTGGATATCTCATATCTCAATATATATTCATTTATATAGATTGTATCAGATGATGTCCTATGCAGGTAGCTAGTTGGAGTTGATCACTGATGTTTTATTTCCACAGTTATGGTGTTTGTTTGTTTTTTCAGATTTTTGGAAGAGAAACTGTTTGGGCTCAAATTAAACATTCCTGTCACCAGATGAATTACTATGCAGACAGAAACCATGCTGCACCAAACACAAAAACTGGCTGTTGAATGCAGCCATGAATACCAAACAGTGATGTTTACTACTGTCTCTGCATCATTCGATTATCTCAGTGTTGATGTGTGTGCTTCTGAAGCTCGCAAGGACGTGCAGTGTTATAGTGGAAAAGAAGCCCACCAAGTTCAGGAATCAAAAATGTAGAGGACTGAAGTGAGAGATAGTTGAATTAAGGGGGTTTGGATATAAAAGGCACTTTAAAAGTAAGGTTGCAAGATTGTGTCCTTCAAAAGGACTGAGAATGAAAAAAATGACCTCGAGTGACTGTACTGATATTAAAACCATGCAGTACATTACTACCCATTCCATTTTGTTTTTATACGATGCAAGGACCAAAACAAAAACCCATCGCTCATCTGGCCTTTGCACAGCATTTTCAGCACCCCATTTACTTTCTGTGAGTGTGTTTGCATGCATGTGTGTGTGAGAGTGACCGGATCTACTCAAGACACAGTGGTGGCCAAATTATTAGAACACCAGACAGATCTGAAAATATTGATCTTTCTTTCACCTCCAAAACATGAGTTAATTTCACAATGTTCATGAAACTGAGCATAACAAATATATAAGATGATCCACAAAAAACTTGAATACTGTATGGCCACCTTTTTTACCAATTACACCACTGTGTCATAGGACACTTGCAACATCATCATCAATTTAACCTCCATCATATCTGACAATGATCAAACAAGTCGTTTGACTTCTGTGAAGGAACCTGATTGTGTGACATTGACAGTGAAATACAATGATGGCCAAAATTATTAGAGCCCTTGTCAGGTTTCAGTTTTTGTTGAACTGGCCATTAAAATGCCAGTTATTAAACTCCTGCACTATCCATGGCCCTCCGATCAGAGGCTCAAGAGAACACATAGTTCCATGGATTTTTTTATTGTGTCATAATCATCAACAACAGTTTAAATCGAAGGGACTGGCCATCTGGCATACCAGGCGTTTTCCTGGTGGGCCGACTACAATACAACAGGAAACAGGTAGCATGTTGACAATACAATAAAAGCATGCTTTTCCAGTTCTCCATGGGGGTTAAACAACAGTTGTGAGGCCCCTAACGTCCACTTCATGGCCAGGGATCAGTTAGAAAATTACTACAATACACCTGGAAATAGAGGATATGTTAACAATAAAATAAAAGCAGACTCTTCCACGTTAGCGGCCGTTGTTTGTTGACAGCCACACCACTTAGCTTGACACTATGTTTGTAGTTTGGCCATGTTGTCGGGGAAATAGCATTGTCTAAGACATACAAACTGAGGTGCTGCACCCCGGGCCATGAAATGAACGTTAGGGGCCTCTTGTTTAACCCCGATGGAGCTTTTTTTTTTATTATCAACATACACTGTTTCTTGTTGTATTGTAGTCATTTACGGCAACTTTATATAGTTTGCTGCTGGGATAATGCTGCAAATAACTTTATTATATCATAACAATGATAACGAAAACAGGAAAACAATATTATTTATAAATATGAAAAGAGACACTGGATTTCACCCCTCCAATGTCACAGACATGTTTTGGTTTTCAAGGAGCACGTGTGTAGTTTTAATTAAATAATTTAGGGGCAAAGCAAAAATTTCCATCTTAAGCCATCTGTATAATTTATTTTCAAAAAGAATTTGAAAAGAATGAAAATAATACTCCCAGAAACAATGTATGATGTATGACTCAAATAATAATACATAAGGCAAATTAATAAATAGTACAGAGGAATTAAAGTTGAAGAATATAAATCCAAGCTTCTGTTGGACAAATCAATATTATATACACTATGTTACAATGCCAAATATCCAGGTCCAGCTCTAGACTTGGATATAAGAAAAAAAGCATTCAAAATGTCTTGGTCATGGAAAAGGTGTTGATAAAACACATGCATTACTATTGTTGGAATAAAGTGAAAAACCCAATAAGGACAGCTGTGATTCAATGCTACTCTCAGCAAGAGATGTTCAGCCACCTGAAAATACTGTATATTGTCTTTTATAAACATATTGCTGCTGCTGCATGAAACAGTTGAAATTTTGACAATCATGTCAACTTTTTATGCTGAGGCTTCAATGGGGGGGTTTATGGATCTTACGCAACAAGACCTGTTCTATCTGAGGATAGAAAACATAAACCTTCTGTTTAGGTTAAGATGACAAGTTTAAAAAGATAAGATCTGAATATTTTACATTGTCTTTCATGAGAGTCGATTCCTAAATAACCACAGGCCAAGTAAAGAGTCACTACCTGCAGTTAGATTACATATACGAATTAGTTTTTAATTGCCATCTATTACAAATGAACCAAGAGGAGTAAACAGGAAGTCAAATGGACTGAGATATGTATCTTTTTGATTGGACATTCATCCTACATCATCATATGGACCGATCTGAAAACGAATAAAAATATGCACCCCTTTGGATTGGAGGATTGTATCGTCCCTGTGTTTTACTTTTGTGCATTTAGGCAGATTTCTCATCACAGGGTGACTGGTGTCATAGCAGCCACGCAGTAAATCCAAATATAAGATGTGCTGCCTTATTGTCTAAAATTTCTTTTTCCCAGGTAGGCATATGTAACAATGACAGTGTGTGGTGGCAGTTGGCATATCAACTTCCTACTGATATGTAGGACTGTAATAAATTAGTGTGAAGAAAACAAACAGACTAGAAATAAAAGGCTACTAAATATCACATTTTCATCACTGTGGTTTGGGCCAAATGAATCAAACAGGTATCAGAATTACCTTAGTTTATAATCACTAAAATAACTAAAAAGAATTGACTGCCATCACTGCCGGCCTTCTGAGACCTGTGAATACCAAAGTAATTCTTAGATATTTTCAAAGTGGTATGCTTCCAAGTAAATTCAATTAGACTGATGTAATTTTTATCAGGAGCCTAAATAAACCCTGAGGGAGTATTCAAGAGGCCCATAGACTCCAATTTGAATAGCAGAGCTATAATTTCCCTTAACAAAGCAGTGACGCCACATCCCTGTAACACTCTAAACATTTAACTGGTAATATCGAACAAAGAAGTTGACTTGGTCCTTGGTCACACTTTGCTCTTGGTCTCAGTAGTACGTGCACCAGTTGCTGTAATCACTGGGCATCAGGCCACCGGTGATGAGCAGGATCAAGTCCACAAACCACCAGATTCCCAGCCCTCCCAGGGTGAGCAGCTTCCCGACGGCAGTGCCCGTGTGTCCCAGACAGAAACGATCGACCCCAAAACATCCCAGGAAGAATGAGTACAGCAGTGTGGTGATGAAATAATGCCCAGTGTATCTGTGACAAACCAACAGTCAGGTACAAGAGAACAGGTAAATGAACAAAGCCATTAGGGATGAAGAAATAAACATTCACTTAGGGGGTACCAGTCAAAGGGGAGAGACCAATTTTGCTCTTATGGCGTTAGCATGGCTATATAAATATATTGATTGATGTTTTGATTGATTGAGTTTTTCTATCTCTTACTTGATGCACGGGACGTTTCCTCTGAGGAACTCTCTGGGTCCAGCACATTCTATATCATCCAGCGCAGTGCAAATAACATGAGTGTGGTTCACTTCTTTCCAAGTCTGGCCACCCCACTAAACAAGGATAAAAAAGAAAGAAATGAATCAGTGTGTAATTACCATCACATTGTAATACCTGCTTTATCATCAACACTTACCCCTACACAACCATAGCCCATTTCCTGATAGGCGCTGTAGTTTCCAGCATGATCCACTGGGTCTTGACAGTAGATGAACTCCTCTGGTCTTCATCATAAATCGAATAAATAAAAATGTAAGGAATATGCTATATCACTGTAATGTAGAATACTGACAACCTACAACAGGACTTTCAGGAGGTTAAAAAAACACACGAAACTCCACTCATAAAATCTGACATTAAACAATCACCTTAAATATTTGTTCAAAATAAAACAGGGCAGACGAGTAATATAGACCAAGACTTTATCATAAAGACTTCACAGTATGTTCTGTGTACATTACATTGTAAAGTACATTACTGTTGTAGCAGTAAGACTGGTCCACGTCCTGACTACAGCTGGAGACACAACGACCCAGGGCCATGAGCTGACAGGCTAAAGGTCCTATTGGACCGGATACTCACAGATACTTGCAGAGAACGACTGGTGACGGGGGTCTGTACTCGTATCTCTCCGTATCGTTGTCATTTTCCACCGGTGTCCCGTATTTTTCCACATCCGGCGGCTGATCGCTGACAGGGAACACGGTGGTGGCTCGGCCCGGGGACGGAGTGGGAGTCTGCGCAACTGACGAGTTATGTGAGTGAATTCCCCCCAGACACTGCAACAAAATCACCGACAGCAGCAGCAGAACCTGTCCGCACAGCAGAATGTAGCTCACTGAAATCATTGTCACTTATTAATCCCGTCCAGGAAGCCATTCATGGCTAACAGCAACATTTAGCTGCGACCGTTTGTTTGGACGCCGTCTTCTTTTACCACGTTTATTGGTGGTTGCAAACAAAAGAATTGGTTCGCTACCGCCGCAGAGTGGTGTGGAGTGAGAACAACAACGAGAAATCCAATCAGAGACATCCAATTTAGTAAAATTATTATTATTTATACCAGTAAAATAACAATACTATATATTGCAATAGTAGTATAAATTCACAATACAACTGTAAAACAATGTAATTGCAGAGACGTATTGGGAAAATATTTATTTTGTGGCCATATTATGGTGTAGCTATTAATATTATAGTATTATTCATATATATATTATATAAAACACATGCAAAGTTCTTAGCCTCATTTGCAGCATAAGAATAAAGGGGTAAGTGTGCTGTGTGATAAAATGTATTTCCTGCCTCTGTAATGTTGTTTCTACATTTAAAAATTCTACTATCCCAAGTTTTTGTTCTCACAATGCCACCATGCTGAGAATGGCTCGAATGCCCAGCAACCATCTAAAGGTTAAGCAGTATAGCTAATAGGTGGATGTTACAAGTTGTGTAAAAATACATATGATATGAAGCCAAGGAACCAGTCACACAATAAAACCATTTTGGATTTAAAAAAAGAATCATAATTTATTTGATCAGTCTTTCATTCTTTTAGAAAAAAACAGACAATCATTGACCAATACACTGATGCATGCAAGCACCCATGCATTATTTAAATGCAAACACATATGATGTTTTTCTTTACTAACTTAACTCAAATTTGTGAATAAGGTGAATAAAAAAGATGACATAGTTTCACAGAAAATCTTTATGTGGTTCAGTTCTTTGGCCCTTTATATTTTGTATCTTTCTGAGACCAATTTTATATTGTATACTGTATTCCAAAACCCAGAAAATAAAATAAAAACACGTGTGTAATATTTAGTGCCATCTAGTGGTGAACCTTTGTACCATCTGGATACGCCTCACCTCATTTCACCCCTCACCTGACCTCTGCTGATTTCTTCTCTTTGCTGGTCTAAAAGAAGAAATGTGGATGATTCAAAAAACAAAAACAATGCTCATGTCAAGTGTAATCTACAAACTGTTTCCCAAATGTATCCAAACTCATTTTATCCACTACATCCTCACGATTTTCTACTTTTCTCAAACTGTCCAGAGCTATTCGCAGCTCTGATCGCCTCATGTGAGCATGCTCATGCTACGCTACACGATTTTGCCATCCAAACAGCTGCAGCTGTGTGCCGACCCAGCATGCAATGCAACTCCTTCTCACACAAGATGATCTCTTTCTCAGTAAGGACATGGCGGTGCAACATGGCAGACTCTGTGGAAAAGGACCAGCTCAAGATGTAGATATCGGACTCATCATCCTACACTACAGAAAACGACAGATCCTCCTGAATCCCTCACACTGGTCCTTCTGTTCATGGGTTTTAAAAAATAAAATAATGTCTAACACTAGAAGAGACATTAACATTCAACTGCACATTCGTCAACCTTCATTTCAGTGAAACCACAACTTAATACATTATGTGAAAAATTAATTTACATTTTGTTGAAAAAAAAGCTTTTCATCACAGTGATTCAATCTTATGTCTTGTTTTCAGGACAGTGCCGTGTTGACTCATATGCAGGGTTAACCTGGATGTTCATCAGACTGACAGAGGAGCTTTTCCACTGTGTTGGTGGGGGTGGGCAGAGCACATGCAGGGAAAAGTCCGAATTCCCTCCCAGTTTGGGACTCATCGCGACTGCATGTTCATTTCAGTGGCGAGATATTTCAGACCTCCTTCAGTTACACGAGGAGCAGCTGAAGACGTTGTCGGAGGAGTGGAGCGATCGTTGCTGTGGACACTTGGGAAGGTTCTGAAATCCACTTTGGACCTCGCAGAGAGGCTGGTGCAGGGATAAAACAGAAACCCTCCAAAGTGTGAAAGGTTCACCAGGTCCTGTTAACGACAAGGAAATCGTTTATTTATCAAGGAAAACACAGAACATTTAAATAAAGAAACACCACCATTTATATTGTAATTGCTTTGTTTAGTTCCGTTATTTACATTTCCCACTGTTTCCTTGGAGGTGCAGTTTAAATAAAAAACATGCGCTATGGATGTCCAGTTGTATCTGTCATGTTTTTTCCCACTGTCAGATACCTACATGTGCGTAGCAGTCTCACATGACTGATTCAGACAACACAATTACACTGTAAATCACCATTAAAAAAAATGTTAGAATTTTTATAAACTAGTAAACTGTGAGCTTAAATTGGCTGCAGCTCACACATTAAAGGATAGTTTCGCAGTTTTCAGAGTTTTCACAAAAGTAAAAGTAAAGCAGTAAAGCAGTAAAAAGGTATTAGCTCTGTTTTTTACACTTGCTGTTGATGGAGCCATTTACTAAAGTGTCGCCTGCATTGTAAGTGATGGCACGAAACTCCAAAGTCTTTGCTCTGTGCAAATATACTATCAAAGTTTGTTTTCTTCTGTCATCCATCATACGGTAATGTGATGTGAGGACAACATGTTAAAAACAATATGGCAAAGGTAAACATTAGTACAACAACAACAACAACAACAACAACAACAACAACAATAATAATAATAATGATGATGATGTAGTAATGTAACATGCTGAGATGCTGATTCTTAAGATAACTAGTGAGCTGGAGATTAATCCAGCTCATAATGAAATCCATGTGTTACTATGGATATGTTTGGTATATTGATATTGAGTATTTCAGTGTTAGTCCTGTGTTTACCTGTACCAGCACCTGCTGCTGAAGGCTGAGGGGAAACCCTGGATTTCTGACGGCTGCTGCTGGGCTCAGTCCACACAGCATCGCTCTGTTCACAGTGGGGCAGCTGTTCCAGGTGTTTGCATGAGCAGGGTGGAAAAGACTGTTGGGGATGCTTGAATCCAAAAGGCGTGCTGTTAAATCCGGTGGATAAACGCAGCCGTGTGCGAGGCCGCTGCGTGATTTGCACATATGTCCCTTCTCTGAGTTTTGTGTTTCAGGGTAACTTGCTCTCTCAGTTCCAAGACTGAGGGCATGGCTTAGTCGTTTATCACTTTGTCTCTGTGTCACATCTGGAGTCTGTGCCATCCTGCCTGCAGTGGAAACATCTGGCCCCGATTTTGTTTCCCTCTCTTCATCTCCAGAAATGTCCTCAACATTATCAATTTTGCCACTGTCACGTTCATGGACACCTTAAAAAAACACGGTGGAGAGGTTAGTGTGCGCTCTTGTTTGTCATCTCACAGAATGTTACATACTGACATGTCGCCAAACCGTTTCTGCACCTGAAGACTTGGGAATGTGTGAATATCGTGGGGGTGAATCGTTAGCGGTTGCATTTTCCATCTCAATCATGCGCATCTCTTTAGAGTTCTGTGATGACTGTTGTAGTTTCCTGATATTACAGAGCACAGACAGAGAAATGATGAATGGTTTCACAAAAAACATTGCTGATTGCTTTTTCCAGCTTCTTGGGTCACAAATGATTTATCACTGCCCCCTTTTTAAAAAATATCATTTATGCTGACGTCTCACAGTGGTTTTGACTCATGTTGTTACTTTGGGAGTTAGAAACTTGGGAAACTTTTTTTTATTATAGACCAACTTAAAATGTTAGCTGATAAATTTCTTACATATATATATAATAAGATTATAAAAAGTCATAAAAACAATATAATTTTATTTTATATAACATGAACATGTTCTTATGATCTGCTCTTGTGGGGTATTAATATAGAGCTTCCCCTAGAACCTATTCTGTAGTGGATTAAACAGAAATGTAAAAAATGTCTATTGATTTCATTAAAACATGGGTTCTGACGCTGGCCTCACTTTTCCCTCGACGATCATTCTGCTTTGTGCCTATGGAGTCAGATTAGTCCGATTCTTGTGTGGACGTGTGTGTTATTAGTTCAGACATATTGTGTGTGTTGATAAGAAAATAACTTGAAATGTCTGACCACATTTACAACACATAGTGTATATAAATACAGGTAACAGATATTTTTTTTACTTGTCTCTACTTCATAGCTACAGTAAATATTTTCTTTGAAGATAACAGTTTATGATGAACTCTATATTTTGGTTGTCAACCCTGACCATGACATATAAATGCTGCTCCAATAACAAAAATTTGTCATGTCTTGTTTCTGTTTTGGTATTATTTCCTGTTTTATTTTGAAACCATACCCTCCTCACGTTAGGTCACTTCCCACTTCCCTTCAGGTGTTTCCCATTGTCCTGATTGTCATCACCACCTTGATTGTTTCCACCTGTTTCCCCTCCTTCAGTTTGTTAAATAGTCTGTGTTTCCCTTTGTCTTGTGCCAGTGTGTCTTTGTCTGTTGACCGATATCACGAGCATTTTGATTCCAAGCCATAGTCTTTGTCATTGCAGTTTGTAAGTCGATATTTCTCTTTAAGAGTATTTTTTGTTTTGTAATTTTGATAGTTTTGTTACCTTACCATAGCCATTGTTTTGTACTTTGTCAGATTGTTTTTCCTCCCTTTATGGAGTGTTTTCAGTTAGAGTGATTTTGGTTGTACTTTGTATCTTAGATAGGTTTTCTCCCTTTATGAGCTTTTTTGTAGATTTTGAGTTGTTACTTTGATAGTCGCTTTAGAATATAGAAAGTTAGTTTGTCAAGTTTCATAGCCTTGTTTTTTCACTCTGGGAAAGAGATCTTTGAAAAAATAAAAGACTGTGAACCAAGTCTCTGCTCCTGGGTCCTCTCTTTATATCGGCCTGACAATATTGTACTGTTCAAGTATCAACATGTGTAATATTGCTTTGCATTCTAATTGTTTATATTTTTGCTTTTATAGACCACAAGAAAATATAGTGTCATTGAATGAATTCAGCAATTAAACGACTGTCTTGCCTCTTTTCTCTTCTTCCGTTGCCCATTTCTCGGAATCCCTTGGCAAAAGGATTGTTGTCTATTTTCAGCTGTGTGATCTGAGAGGTGTCACAGAGGAGAACAAGAGAAGAAGAGCTTCACCGAGTCAAACAAACAGCTGAGCTCCCCGCAGACCCAGTCAGTCAAACGCTCACCTTGTCGTTTTGATAAGCTGTCACTGCGATGAACTGGGTCTCAGAGAAGACATATGTCCTGAAGGAGCTGTAGGGCAGTCTGAGGATGTCATTCACCTTCACTATGTGAAACCGTGGTTGGTATTTGTGCATGGAGTTGAGAATTGTCTGCAAAAGACCAAGTCACATCATTAATGATGCAGGAACCAGAGAGGGAAAGGATGAATGGGGAAAATGTTCTTCATATGAGACAAAATATAATAACTATAAAAATATATTAATTAATTTAAAAATGTGACAATGGCAACACTCTGTTTATTTTTAAATGTTGTTAATATATGCAAAAAAAACATAAATAAATAAATTAAACTTACAAATCCGTGTTTGTCAGACATGTTGTTGGTCAGTTTCAGTTTGTGGAAGCTGACCACCTTTGACATCCACTGCTCGCCGGTGGCCGGACTGTCCGGGTGGATGTACATGCGTTTGGGCGTCTCGGGATCCGCCTTCCCCGCCACCATCCAGCGGGAGTTATGGAACTTGTACCTGCAGTCATCAGCCGACACGATGTCCATCAGCAGGATGTATTTGGCCCCTTTGTCCATCCCGACGCATCTGGCCCTGAGCGGCGGGAACATGCGCCTGCAGCGTAAAGCACACACACAGTACTGTACATCACAACACGGCAGTACTGTACATTACAACACGGCAGTACTGTACATCACAACACGGCCGAGCGCTCCAGCCATGCGTATAAGGAGTAGACTTAGATTTACTGTACCTCCCAGATTTTGTAATGACCATTTCAGTGCCGCATTTGTGGAACTGTCTCCAGAGGTCGGTGGCCTCCAGGTAAACTTTCGGCTGATCTTCTTCCACCTCCTCTCCCTTCAGGGTTCCAGGAGGTCCGCGCAGAATCGCAGCGCGTCCGGGCGGACACGCGCAAATCACCGGATTCAAACTGGTCTCCGCGGAGCCTCGCGGAGATAAAGCCGAGAAGAGCGGGGGCCCGGGCAGGACAGTCCCTCTGAGGGCCACATCCTCGGCTCCTGTGGTGAAGGCTTGTGGAACTCTGGCTGGGGCGCGCGGCTCCAGGCAGCTGCGCATCGTCTCCAAAGTAAAAGTCAACTTTTACGCACAGCCGAGGTGGGGTAATAACTTCACCGCCCGGTGCTGCCTGCGGGAGAAACGGATCCACACAGACCCATGCCACACTTTAAAGTCACGCAGACGCACAGACAGCACTCAGGTGTAGAGGTATTTTGCGCTTTCCTCGGGATGGCGCATCTTAGAGAACTCCTGCGCACAGTGCACGCGCTGCCTCTCAGCTGGTGTCCGAGCTGATTTGCTCCTTGACACGTTTGGACCCAGTACCAGAGACACCCAGAAGTGGGCGGAGTTAATCCTATTGCACTTGAAATGCTGCCTTAACTTTTCCTAACAGCATAAAGGTGCTGATCCTAAACGGTTTGAGTGGTGATGATCCAGCTTTATTCCGCACAGAACTAAAACACACTTTTTATTTATTATTTGATACAGAACACCACAACTGCACCATCAACGCAATCTGACAACTCGACAGTCTACATGTGTTTACCGATGTGTTTCCCACATCCTCCCAGCGCCCTGTGGAGTCAGGGGCTCCATTGATGTGGTCCCTCCTCCACAGCAGCGCCCCATGTGGACGGTCCGCAGGGATCCGGTGCTGTGGAGGTGCAGTCTATGCCAGCGATTGTCCCGGCAGGATTAGACATGGCTTCGGTTACACGGCTTTTATTGCCCCGCGGTGCCTGACAGCGGAGGAGCGTTCCAGCAGAGGCTTTCCATGAGTGAGGGCGGCAGGTTCAGGATACCTCCATGTCTGCCACGCGTAATGCGCCGCAGTGGGGCCAAATGTGTCCGCGTGACGCGCCACATGAAGTCACACAACACTCATGAGTTGTTCGAATTATAATAATACACTATAATAACTATAATAATACTTTGTATGATAAACAGGTTAATATGTGCTCCTTAAGACTCCTATAACAAATGCATCTATACTCCAATGTTTAAAACGTTAATGTTTAATGGTAATTAATTAAATAATGAACTTTTAAAATTAATATTAGAAATATTAATTTGGCAATTTTTCCTCAAATGCTGCTCAACAAACATCATTATTGGTCCATTGGAAATGAACATGAGAATGTAGAGTTGATCCTTGAATTAAAGAGAGATTCCTTTATGAGGCTGATCAGAATATTATCCTTGACTTTATGGTTGTATCACACAGCAGTGCAGACTTGTATCATCCACACAACACGTCAGTACAATGTTCCAAGAATGACTTATAATGACAGGTGTGGGTGGAAGACAGAAGCAGAGAAATGGAAAAGGTGAGGGGGAGCATGGTGGAGTACAGTGCAGCTGAATGCTTTAAAACTGATAAGAGGATTTGCCACATCTGTAAAACATGAAAACCTGAAAGGTCTGAGTCTGGCCCATCAGCCTCCACATCTGGGCTAATTCCAGCTGTTGGTTGATGGCCTGGAGCTTCTGTGTGCACTGGCATTGGTCCTGATATGGAAGAAGCATCATCATATACAAATATGTGGCTCACGTAGTCATCAGAAAGAGATTGTTGCTGTGTGGGTCTGCGTGTCAACTGGAAGTTCATTTCATTCGTTTCTCCAGTTTGTTTGTGAAATTGTTTTCCTTGGTATTATGTACATTTTAAAATTTAAACAGGAAGGATACAATATACTGTTTATACAAATAAATAAATAAATAAATAAATAAATAAATAAATAAATAAATAAATAAATAAATAAATAAATAAATAAATAAATAAATAAATAAATAAATAAATAAATAAATAAATAAATAAATAAATAAATAAATAAATAAATAAATAAATAAATAAATAAATAAATAAATAAATAAATAAATAAATAAATAAATAAATAAATAAATAAATAAATAAATAAATAAATAAATAAATAAATAAATAAATAAATAAATAAATAAATAAATAAATAAATAAATAAATAAATAAATAAATAAATAAATAAATAAATAAATAAATAAATAAATAAATAAATAAATAAATAAATAAATAAATAAATAAATAAATAAATAAATAAATAAATAAATAAATAAATAAATAAATAAATAAATAAATAAATAAATAAATAAATAAATAAATAAATAAATAAATAAATAAATAAATAAATAAATAAATAAATAAATAAATAAATAAATAAATAAATAAATAAATAAATAAATAAATAAATAAATAAATAAATAAATAAATTCAGAAAGAGATTGTTGCTGTGTGGGTCTGTGTGCGTGTCAACTGGAAGTTCATTTCTTTCGTTTTTACAGTTTGTTTGTGAAATTGTTTTCCTTGGCTTTATGTACATTTTAAAATTTAAACAGGAAGGATACAATATACTGTTTATACACATGAATGAATGAATGAATGAATGAATGAATGAATGAATGAATGAATGAATAAATAAATAAATAAATAAATAAATAAATAAATAAATAAATAAATAAGACATATATTTTATTAAATGATAGGCTGGTGACTTGTCAAGCGTGTAACCTGTCTCTTGTTCCTCTCGCCCAGTGTCAGCTGGGATTGGCTCCTGCTCCCCAGAATAAATGGTAGAAAATCAATGAATGAATGAATGAATAAGTTTTATTAACAAATTATTTCACATTACAAACCCCTATAATGTATATCTCTCCATGTATTACTGGTTCTTTGTATGTGTTAGAACTGGTAATGTAATGTCTCATGCACATTTCCAATAAGACTTAAAAAGAAAAACTAAATGCAGAATCTTGTATCAGAATAATCCAGTGGCATTTCTATCCATCTGCACAAAAATGCATTTCCTCGGGTTCCTGCATTTCAAGCGCAGCATGAAATATACTGACAACAAGGAGCTGAGGAGTAAATACCGACTGAATATTTACACCTGGTGCCTGAATTATTACAATGTGGATATGGACTCAACTATTTTACTGCACGAGTTATAGAACAAAACAGGTTCTGTCATTGCAATATGTATTAGACTAAGTGAGGTTTCAGTTGACAGTTGAAAATGTGAAGTAGTTGAAAAGTTACACTGTGTTTTATTTGAACTGTTGTGGTACTGGGTGACAACAGTTTTTGTATTTCAGAATGTGGAATCAGGAAATACCTTCAACCTCCCTTTCTTATCAGGTGCCTGAGCAAGCACGGGTCTTACTCAGAGGCCATTCAAAATATGCCTGTGGGTGGTATAGCTGTGGATGACCCACTCTTTTTCTGGCAGAGATGGAGGGGAAAACCCTGCCTGTTCGCCAGACTACTTCAAAGAGCCTGTGAGTAATCTGAAACAGGCCCAGAATCATGGCAAACAAGACGCCTGGCTGTTATTTGTGGGCTTGGCCCACAAGCTGCATGTGAAACCTGTCACTGAGGATAAAGCCACAGATCTCCACTGGGTCACTGCCCAGTGAGCCACGATCCCTGCGAAAGGCCTTTGGGAGTGGAGACGGGGTCCATGAGGTGAGAGTCCGCCCGTCTTAGCCGCGTATCAATCTCTGGTCGGCCGAACATTCTGTTCTGCTAAGGTTTATAGAGAATAGGGAAGTGATGTGTGTTAAATGTCAGAACACGAAAATGTTTTTAAGATGAATTATGTATGTAGAAAATGCTGAATACGGAGATTCAGCAGAGGGCAAGAGAAGGACTGCAGTGGAAAATGGAAAACAAACAAACATTTCCTTTTTTCCCCTACATGTATTAGTTATATGGTTTCATATCTGCAAGACAGCTGCACAAATGACGACAAAAGGAAACATACCCGGGTCAGATGGAGGTCACGATATAGTGATGCAGATGTTGCTAAACCACAGTTGTTTCAGTAAACATCTTGACTTTTTGAAACAGCGAAAGATATGTCAGTGTCATTTCACCCCAACTGTGAGAATGAGTCATAGAGAAAGTGTTTCTGCTTCCGGTTCCACTATATGTGTGTGTGTGTGGGCACACAATATAATAAGAGAGAATATAATAATACACACTTATAATAAAGAATGATAATAATAAATTAAAGGAGAATCAGTAATTTTTTTTGTATTGGAGGCATCAGGTACGCAGATGCCTCAAATACAAATATTGTTTACTTCTATTGCTTTTCAGCTCTTATATTTAGAATATATCAAATAGGAACAAATAATTCTATTGTATTCTATTCTATTCTATTCTATTCTATTCTATTCTAAGTTGTGGTCGCTTCCGGAGCAGTAGCATCAAGCATCTCTCTCTGACATTGCTGACAACCACGTTAATCTGCACACCATGCCATCTGTGATCAAGCCTCCGTGTCATTCATTTACCAGCACACTTTGTGTCCTCTGACTGGAAATCGTGTCCACAGCCAGGGTCACTGGAAAGCTTCCAAACCACTCTGGCCGAGCTGTCTCCCTCACACCTCTCCTGTTTGGACAGTTCAACAGTTGATAAATGGCCTAATGGTAACAGGTTAGTGTGAGTGAACATATTTGGGCTTAGGAGGTGGGAGGAATGTAGTTTAACAGCAGTGCGAAGGTGTTGAAAAAGGCACGCACATACACACACACACACGCACACACGCACACACACACACACACACACACACACACACAGTGCATTTGATTTACACTTCTTGTGCTTTCTGCTCTTTTAATTGTGATCCTGTTTTTCTCATATAAATAAATATAATTGGGAGGTTTTGGTTTTAAAAGCATTCAAGAGCCTTCAGATTTCTGCTGTTGGAAGGCCATGAGGTGTTCACCATGTTAAAACATTCTATCATCATTATTTTATAATCACATTAGGACACAACTGAAGTCTGGACTGATGATAATGGTGTGTTACAATGATTTCAGTTTAATTATTTCGCTTTCATTTCTATATGGTATATATTCTTTTATAGTCTTTTTTTTCTTCTACACTTTCATTCTTTTGTTGCCTCCACTAAAAGCAGCCAGTTGTAATGGACGTGGAGGCCACAGACACAGGCCTCGTTATATCTAAGACACTTCTGCAGGACGCGACAGAGAGCAGGCCATCCAGCCAGAAGTGTGAAACCGAGTTACACTGTGTATGGATGAGTCCTGCAGCACATGACCTTTGGGCAGGCAGGATGAGGGAGTGTTTGAAGCAGCGGCTTTGCAAATGGATGTAAAGCATTCCTCACATTTCCCTGTCAGACACAGTAAAGACCTATTTTTGACTTGGTGGAATGATGAATAAAAGAACAGTGAATTTGGTTCAAAGCTGAGAAGAACAAGAACTAACTGAACATAATCAAAGAGTTCAGGGAACCATTTTACTGACGTTTCCAGTATTTGTGACTTGGCAAATACACAAAATGAAAAGATATCCTCATTGTGTAAATTGACAATAAAAGAACAAAAACAGCCATTTCCTGCTGCAGTTTTTTTCTTTTTAAATGAATGACTAATTCATATCTCAATTTGAAAAACCAGAGTCAAACTCAAACAGCAGTAAGCAGGGTTGAAATGCATGTTAATGCATGTTAATGCCGATGAAGAAAAAATAGAATATTATACCCTATATATGTGTGTGTGTGTATGTATGTATGTATGTATGTATGTATGTATGTATGTTATTCAGAGTTTCATTCCATATATTCAGAGTTTCATTCCATATATTCAAGGTTTTATTTCCTGAACGGCATGCCATAATACATATATATACTGTATATATATATATAGAGAGAGAGAGGCTATTTTTGTTTGGCTAGAACAAACATCACAAAGAGCAGCGATGACATCATTAATCAGTGGCATTGGAAGGTGAGTGAAGAAAGGGGATGGGGGGAGAGAAAGGGTCTGTAGAAATCAATTTTGACACATTAGAACGATTAGCTTATTGACATTGTGTAAGATGGATTGGAGGCTGGATGTTAAAAAGAGCTTTAAGTGTAAAACAGCCTCTCTGCTGATGAGCTCCCTGCAAAGTGATGCTACACTTCAATATCTCACCATCATTACTTTACGCCCACAGCCATTAAGAAGACAAGTCAACGTCATATTAATACCAATCACTTATATATGTATTTAAGGCCAGAGTAAGACATTTTACACAGATTGCATTACATGATAATTAATTACACATTAAAGCTGTATCTTCTTTTTAAAGAACAATAAGACATTAAATATGATATAGCCAATACTGACCATGTGACGTGTCCATTGCATTGTACTGAATGGACATTAGTAAGTGGACTCAACAGATTCTATCTTGACATAATGGATAATATTATATTATTATAATATTCTATTATTATAATATTATTAATATTATCTTAAGTACAAGTCTGTATATTTGACATGCATGTTGACGGTACAAGAGGACTTACATTACATCCTGGTTCACTGCAGAGTCTCTGGCTCTTAAAATCAGTGGTGAGTCTACATGTCATGTAAACGTCATTTACTACCTGACCACTGGGGTGAGTTCACACTGTGCTATTAAAAAT
>JAFBJQ010000243.1:426878-428434 GCA_016785345.1 Trinectes maculatus
CATGTAGCTGTGAAAACCCAGTGGCTCCCCCCCTCCTCTCAGACATTCACTCCCAATTATTTACACTCCAACAGGTGCGGCTTTAATAAAGATGGCTGCTGAATTTGACTGGATATTAAAATATCGCTTGACCTTGCAAACAGGGATTAAAGTGCAAGTCTGCCACAGCGGGAGGTGACTGCATACAGCATGCCCCGCGCGCCTCTCCACGCAGTGAGCTGCGGCAGGATTTATGGCCCTGCAGACAGCCCTGTGCTGTACGTGTCAGTCTCCACTGTGGATTACAGGCTACACAAATGGTGGTGTGTGGGTGTCAGGAGAGGTGCTAGACACTGGTGTTTCAGGTTTCAAGGTTCAGCTGGAATTCTGCAGCTTTCTCTAAGTGAATAATACCTTCCCAGGGGAGGAATACAGGAAATACTAAGGGCCCCTGGTCATTGCTGCATCATAAACACCTCCAAGTTTCCTCTCTCGTTCCCATTTGGTCGCTTTGTTTGTCCCTGTGGAGCAATAGCATCACCTAAAACGTCACTGTACTGATGTCCACCCTCATATACTTTATACATGTATGTCACTACTGGACGCGATCTACATAAGCACCACTCTTTGCTGACCCTGAGGCCAGTGTTACATATTATCTGTGATGAAGCAACCTGTGAATGAATAGTGGGACTGATTGTGTGTCTGTACATGTTGGCCCTGCCATAAGCCGGTGATCTGTCCAGGATGTACCCTGCCTCGCCTCTGATGTCAGCTGGGACTGACTCCAGCTCCCCTCTGCAGTCCTCATGAGTGATTAAGCAGGAGAAAACGAATGAATGAATTTGGGGTAAAGTGAAAAATAATACTGGTTATTTCACTTCCTCTTAACTGAAACATTCTGATCATCTGAGGTGCAGTTAACTCTCTGACTGGGCATATAACTAACTATGCAGCTTTTCCTCTCAGTAGACATGTAAGTCTGTCTAAGCATATTGTTACAAGAGAATGTGAGCAGACCTCAGTTACTCTTTGGGTATGTTTACGTTTATGTTTATGTTTACCTATCAATACATTTTACACCACATTTGTGCATCTTTTATAAATATATATCATGAAAAATTATATCTACACCAGTCTCTTCAAACTCAATCAAGCCTAAACAATATTTTTAGGCACCACTTGAATATATATGAATTTTATCATGCGATACTGATATGTACTTAAGTGATGATTAAGTCCTGAGTAATGAAGTGAGTCCTGAGTGAACTTTCACCTTAGCATTGTCATCCCTATAGGCTTCACTTTGTTGTAACTCAAACTGTTCATTAGCGATGGCTGTTAATTGTTTTTAACATATAGCCTACAACTAATTACAGAACCCAATGAATTAAGTGCAGATCTTATTTTGCTGGAAAACCATCGTGTCATGTCTTGTTTCTGTGTTGGTATTATTTCCTGTTTTATTTTGAAACCCTACCCTCCTCATGTTAGGTCGCTTCCCACTTCCCTTCAGGTGTTTCCCATTGTCCTGATTGTCATCACCACCTTGATTGTTTCCACCTGTTTCCCCTCCT
>JAFBJQ010000243.1:428468-554281 GCA_016785345.1 Trinectes maculatus
TGATTCCAAGCCATAGTCTTTGTCATCGCAATTTGTAAGTCGATATTTCTCTTTAAGAGTATTTTTTGTTTTGTAATTTTGATAGTTTTGTTACCTTACCATAGCCATTGTTTTGTACTTTGTCAGATTGTTTTTCCTCTCTTATGGAGTGTTTTCAGTTAGAGTGATTTTGGTTGTACTTTGTATCTTAGATAGGTTTTCTCCCTTTTATGAGCTTTTTTGTAGATTTTGAGTTGTTACATTGATAGTCGCTTTAGAGTATAGAAAGTTAGTTTGTCAAGTTTCATAGCCTTGTTTTTTTACTCTGGGAAAGAGATCTTTGAAAATAAAAGACTGTGAATCAAGTCTCTGCTCCTGGGTCCTCTCTTTATATCGGCCTGACACATCGTAGAATATAATGCAGAATGAAAAAAAAAACATCTCTCATAACAGTGCGTGCTGGTAGAGTTCCCAGCACCACCTCATGTGTCTGTAGTTACATATTCATCTTAGAGATATGAATTCTGATTGTTGTTATAATCCGGTCAGCCACTTTCAAAGTTGCCAAATACACCAGTCTGGATGAATCAGTTTAACCACATCCATCTGTTACAGAGTGATTTTGGTTGTACTTTGTATCTTAGATAGGTTTTCTCCCTTTATGAGCTTTTTTGTAGATTTTGAGTTGTTACTTTGATAGTCGCTTTAGAATATAGAAAGTTAGTTTGTCAAGTTTCATAGCCTTGTTTTTTCACTCTGGAAAAGAGATCTTTGAAAAAATAAAAGACTGTGAATCAAGTCTCTGCTCCTGGGTCCTCTCTTTATATCGGCCTGACACATCGTAGAATATAATGCAGAATGAAAAAAAAAAACATCTCTCATAACAGTGCGTGCTGGTAGAGTTCCCAGCACCACCTCATGTGTCTGTAGTTACATATTCATCTTAGAGATATGAATTCTGATTGTTGTTATAATCCAGTCAGCCACTTTCAAAGTTGCCAAATACACCAGTCGGGATGAATCAGTTTAACCACATCCATCTGTTACAGTCCTCCACAGAGACATACTGTAAGAGCAGGCATGATCATCTAAAAGATGTGGTTGGTCTTTTTTGTCTTGGACAGACTATTTCCCCACAGTAACCACTATAAAGGGTATTGACCTGACTATCTCATCCAATATACACATTAAAACATCAAATTCCTTATATCAAGAGGATTAAAAGAAAATAAAAATCATACAAATGGTGATTTGTTTGGTGTGACAAGAGCACTAAAACACAAATATACTGTATGTCCACTGAGGACATACAGTACAGTATACAGAGGAAAACAGTAGGACAAGTTGTGGATTTTATGTTCCAGAGTTTAAATTTAAATTCAAAACAGAGAGATAGATAGATAGATAGATAGATAGATTGATTTACTTTATTGATCCCAAATTGGGAAATTACAGTATACTGACTAGCTCTGCAAAACTGCAACCTTTATATTGACTTCTCGGGTCAGGAATAGTTAAGGCTATCAGTTCAAATGAAGGCTCAAATAATAATTATTATTTGGTACAAACATGAGAGTGACAGAGGTTATGAAACTGGCATTCAGATCAGATCCTGCAAATCTGTAATATGTAATGGGATGGAAGAACAAACTGTGGTTTCTCTCCCAGCACAGGCCTATGAAATTACATTGATGAAGATTCTTTTAGAGTGAGGAGAGGGAAAGGTAAGTTCATTTCAAAAACGATGTAATACACAAATTATTATTATTATTGTTGTTGCTGTTGTTGTTGTTTAGAGCTAGAAGCTTGAGACACACTCCAAGCCAGTTGGTGGCGGTAATGCACCACTTCATACTGTGTGACTGTGTAACGCATCAAAAAGAGGAAGAAAGAAGACACAGAAGAAGAAGTGGTTGTAGAGAGTAAAGATGGACGCCACTACAGGCGACTTAATCCTGGGTCGAAGGAGAAGTTTCTGGTCGATGTATGCAATGTTTCGGTTGAAAAACATCCGTGAATTAACATGTTTGCTCGTTGCTGCTTGTGTGTTGACTAGTCCGTCGCTGGCAAATGAGCAGGACTTTATGGAGGACTTCCTGAAGCGGGAATACTCTCTGACTAAGCCTTACCGCGGTATGTTCAGTTACATGTCAGTCTCAGCTAACAATAAGGAAGCTCAGCCAGAGACTGTACTTAACTAACGTTAGGCTGTACGTTAGCCAGCTGTAAATTAGCAACCAGTAAGTTGTGCTTTGATTTTTGGTAATAATTAACTAAGAGGAACTTCGGGTGCACGTATTGGCTAATACCACATTACGGGTAATAATAGCTATTATTAGCCCATAGTTAAAAAAAAAAGTAACTGATTTATTGTTCCTGCAAATTAACTCCAAAAAGTTAGTTCTGTTTTTTTTATTTATCTGTTTGGACAGTCTCAAACAGTCACGATGGGGTAGTATTAAAGTTACTGTGCACAGCACAACAGCTTACAGGTGTTTTATTATTGTTTTGCAGGATTGGGCTTTTCCAGTTCGTCACAGTGGGATCTGATGGGCACCGCCATGCTGACACCTGACTATGTGAGGCTGACCCCAGACCTGCAGAGCAGACAGGGAGCTGTGTGGAGTCGAATTGTAAGTCTCCTGAAACAAACTGAGCTAAACCCACACGTACCATTTATACTCACAGATCCCACCTCACTTTCCAACTGTTTCCAACATTGTCAGAAAGATAAGCATTTTACATAAACCGTACATAAAATACCAATATTGTGCACTAACGAAAGACTAATTTAACCTCTCTTAAAGGAGAATGCTTACATATGCAGTCTCCAAATAGCACTGAGCGAGAATAACCTCTTTGTCTTGTCTTTTTTTCTTTCTCTAGCCTTTCTTCTTGCGGGATTGGGAGCTCCAGGTGCACTTTAAAATACATGGTGCGGGGAAGAAGAATTTTAATGGGGACGGACTGGCCATCTGGTTAACCAGAGATCGCATGCAGACAGGTAGGATGTGATGCTGTAGGTGGAAAAAGTGCTTGGCACTGCCATTAGCAGTTTTCAGAGAATTATCTTACAATTTGGGGATCATGTTATTCTGCCATTTTACTATGTTGTGCTACAGCCATCATGATTTGATCGTTTCCTCATTTATCCCTGTATGTCCTGCACATAGTGACAGTAGGACTGTAAGACTTGGCTCATAAAAATACAGTCATTTTCTATACGCTTGCAAATACACCACAAGCAGATAAGACAGCCTCAACAGTTTGCTCTTTGTGAAATATGGCACCAGTAAACTTATTTGTATGTGATCAGTCATGTGCTGCAAATGACAGCATTTTTTTGTGATCATGCACAGGAAACACAGGGGTGACTTATGTTGATAACAACTTGCCTCTGACAAACCTCATGTTTTGTTTACAGGTTCTGTGTTTGGAAATATGAACCAGTTCGTTGGACTTGGAATATTCGTGGACACTTACCCTAATGCTGACAAATCCAATGATGTGAGTGACAGCTGGAAGCTTTTGTTTAAAGACAGTGGTGTTGTAGTGTTGATTGTCCTCTGCAAATAATGACACAATTTCCTATGGAGTCTGTTGCATTCTATACTTGTATGTCTACACAGAGGAGGATGAACATGTACAGTGCTTTAATCCCACAAAATGTGCAGTTTTTGTTAAAAGCACATTTGGTAGGTGTATGGGTGATGCTGCTGACTGCTGTGTGGCCCTATTTTATTAGTATCAGTTAGTATTAGTATTAGTTACCTTAATTTATGCAGATCTAAAAATGTGTCACATTTCCTCCTCCATCTGATTTTGAATGTGATGAAGAAGCAACCTGGAATTTGTGAATCCTAAGGTAAAGGGTCCATGTTGTATCTCCTTGCTTCCTCACAGAGAGCTTATCCCTATATATCTGTGATGCTGGGGAATGGGACTCTATCGTATGACCATGATAATGATGGACGACACACTGAACTTGGGGGATGCACAGCTATGGTCCGCAATTCAATCCATGACACGTTCCTCCTCGTCAGATACTCCAAAAACAGACTCACGGTACGAAACACTAAAATGATGCACTGCAAAGTGGCTCAGGAAGTATTCAGGGCCCTTTAGTTTTTGTACACTTTTTGTATACTGTTTTGTCAACATATGTTTAAATGGAAAATTATTTTTACCCATTAGTCTATTCTGCAAATTTATTAAAAATCCAAAATTAAAACTGAATAATTTAATTATAAAATTAAATTAATAAAGACACTCCAATGTTGTAATTTGTCTTTAGGCGATACTAAGCGTCAAAACATTTAACAATAACAATTATGATAGGCCTCTATGGTTGAACTTTTTCAAAAAGGTCTAGATTAAAAAGTATTCATTAATTGCTCTGAATAGTAATGATAATGTTTGACATTGTTTTAAAACAATTTCTTTCTTCACCATTGACTCATGAACCGTCCTCTACCCTCCAGCTCATGGTGGACGTAGATGATAAGCAGGAATGGAAGGACTGTGCTGAAATCACAGGCCTGCGGCTACCTACAGGCTACTTTTTTGGAGCCTCCTCTGCCACTGGAGACCTAACAGGTATAAAAGCTAAACCCACATATGTTTTGTGTCTGTGAATAAATAACAGAAGACAGTGATATACACTAGTTGAGCATGGGAACAATGCAAGGAAGCTGTGAGAGAGAGTGAATAATAATAGTCTATAACACCAAGAGAAGAAACACTGAAATTATTGGTTTGTGTGACAATTTTCTCTTGTTAATGATTTAACTTGTGCTGTCATGTGTTTCTCTAGATAACCATGACATCATCTCTATGAAGGTGTACCAGCTGGCAGTAGAGAGGACACAGGAGGAAGAGGAGGAGGAGGGGGAGGAAGTCACCATACCCAGAGTTGACAATATGGAACAGTTCCAAGGTAATTAACTCAGTCATTTCTTCATTTCCTTAGAGACATGATAGTTGGTGAATAGTGAATAGTTCATTTATAGTGATTTTCAGCAATATTGTAAAAACTATTTTCAACTATTTCATTTTCAGAGCAACAAACATTGATTTATTGTTGTGTAGCATTACCCAAAGCTAAATGTCAACATGTGACAGTGATTGGAACTGCAACATGTAACATATGTATGGCCTCAGTTTTTTTTGTTAAAAAAAATCACATTTTAAAGAATATTGACAGATTATCATTATCAAATAATGTATAACGATAATCAAGATATATATATGTTTGCCCATATCTTACACCCCTACATAGAATATGTCCAACAGCATCCAGTGTGATGCTGTTGGTAACATCTGGATCAGCAGTGATGCACATGGTGGCATGACCACATTTTATTTGTTGAAGATTAAAGGCCTGAATGGGGATGTTTGGGGGTCTTTGACTTTGACTTTGCAGTGGTTGTCCAGGAGGAAGGGATGAGTGGAGTCCAGCTCTTCATCACCTTGCTCTTCTCCATCATGGGCCTGGGTGTGCTGGCAGTGGTCGGACTGATGTTCTATGGACGCTGGACAGAAAAAAGACGCAAACGCTTCTATTGATCAGAGAACAACCGATCCATGTAGGTTTTCACAATGTACTGTATGTTTCTTAATCAACATACATTAGAACGCCATAACCATAGCTTTACTGAAATAATACAACCAAATAACTCAGAAAACTGAGTCAACCACCGAGTAGGTCTGAAACCCAGAGCCAAGAGAACATACAACAGCCGAGATGAACAGGTGACGAGATCACCCACAACTGAGCCAGCTGTGAAGGATTGATGTGATAATGGTGCTCCATAAGAAATGTGTACGTATACGCTCATCTCAACTTAAAGCACCGTGAGCATTCAGCATCCTGTCGCGCTAACTGACAACACTGTAGTTTTCAGGCAAAAAGAAAATCAAATGCTGTATGTAGTTCAATGCTGGCGCAAGACAGGATTTTTTAGTACTGTTAACTTTTTTGCTACTTGTTGCTGCCATGGTGCAGCTTTAATATGACTTAATATGTAGCTGCTGTGACGACCTGTCGACCTGTGGATTATTGTACACTTCCTGCTGCACTGAAGAAGTCAAGATATATTTTCCTCTATGCTTTTGAGAGCACCTTATTAACCATTCAATGCATTTTCATCAGCTGTGCTGTGATTGATAAGTGGGTTGATATCTAATAGTATCTTGCTGTGTGGTACATTTAATGAGTGGTCAGAGTTAGCAGTGCTGTTTTGAAGTGCCTGTTTAGGACCAACAAAGACAAGGTCTCATTATGTTCCAGCCCTCCCTGCAGGGTTGACGTCCCCTTTTACATCATCTCAAATATTTTTTCGTCATTGATGTTCTTAAGTCACTGTGCAGTTGTTGATAAGTACTCGGCACCTACTTGGCGAGTATCAGTTTAGCGTCAGCCTCCATATTAACAAAAACTTTTGTGGCACAGAATTTCATCAGCTTCCTGTCAGTGGAAATATTTCAAGCTGTTATCAGTTCATTAATTTGTTATCCATCATGGTAATTTGTAATTTTATTCTGTCATGCACTGTATGTTTAATAGCCATATGCAGGAACATGTTCACAATGTGAGTTTTAGCAATTGAGTGTAAAAAAAAATTATACACACACGCAAACACACACACACGCACACGTTTAAGTGATGTAATATACAAACTTGTGCCTTACACCTGGTGTCCTGTGGATGCAGCTCTGTCACACTGCAGTTCCTTCTCAGCTGCTGTAGACACAGACTAATGACTTTGAGCTGGTCTGCCATTTAATGAGCTTGCATGGGATAAAGAAAGCAGGTTTCGCTAAGCTGATTTTACTGACATGTTGTGGATAGACATGGGTCTTGTAATCAAAACCTGTTTTTTTGAGGTATGTTTTATGGTGGGAGCTGATTTTCTCTGCTGTGTACGACTATTACTAGTTTTGTGCGGGTCAGGTGACTCCAGAACTACTGAATAATTGACTTTTCCAAAAGTGCAGACACGTTTGTGTTCCCGTGGAAAAGCCGTGCCCTGCTCTGTTTTTCTGTTTCCAATGCAGACACACACACTCACACACAATAATTTGTACCAGCTGACAGTAGAGGCCTTCAGTGTCCGTGACACTGAAGGCTGAAAATTTAGTAGGTCTCTGTTGTAGTATGTATTTGTCAATCTTAACACAACACAACACGGTGGTAAGGAAAAATCAAATGAGATTTTCATCTAGTTGCGTGGAAAAGTGGGGGGAGGTTGCTTCTTAACTGATATAAAATATTTTTTTTCTTCAAAATGATTAATTTATTCTTACCTAAAGAAGACCTGAAGTAGAAACATGTCGATGTCTTTGCTTGTATTATCCCACTGTGACTGTCAAGTCTGGGATCTTGGTAGCTGTGTGTTCCTGTGTGTGTCGTTTTGGTTGATTTAGCTGTTTTGGGCTGATTGTCATTTTATTCTAAAAGGTTTTCTGTTGTTTCTCTTTCTCTTTTTGTCTTTTTTTGTTTAGTTTTTTACCTAATGTTAAGCTATTTGTCCCTGTAATTGAAAACATGAGCCGTCATTGGGGCAAACAGCCCAGTGGTTAATTATTTCACTTGAAATATTCTGCTTTTAATCAGCTTCTTACCACCCTTGTCTGAAAAACCGAAATATGTAAGTGAAGAGCACTTTTGTTTCTTGCTCCTGTGTTTGATTTATTTTTCTTCTAGTAAAAGTTTCTATGTTGATTTATCTCTACAATGTTTTGTAAATGTGGACACACTTTAAAGGTTCAGGTATAAATACATAACATCTATAGATGCTTTACATGTTGAGTGAGGTTGCAGTTTGAATATGAAACCTTACAGAAAGATCACAGTTTGTTTGCACATTACAACACAATTTTAAGGGCTATTGGAGAGTTAACACATAGTTTTTAGAAGATGATCTTGTGTAATGTCATGTGATTTGGTGATGATGCTCCTAAAATAGTTTGCCAACCACCATTTCACAGAACAGGAACAGCTCTTAGTTTCACCAGTCTAAGCTCATTCATTCAAACTAACCATGAAAAAAAACTAAGTTTGACAAACTGTGTGTGATACACTTCTAGTTTTCTAAACCCCTCTTCATCTCTTCTTCACTGTTCCTGCCAAGCGTGGCCGCCCCTCCTCTTCTTATGGCCTGTTAGTGGACAGAGGTCTCCCTTTACTGTCCTCCTCCCTCTTATTTCTCTTCCTCCTCATACCTGTCTGTCATCAGTTAACACTGGGAATGGTCGGCACAACACAGAGATACGGCTCAGTGTATCTGTCACTGGAGTGTTACAGGATACGGTGTAGTTAAGGTAAGCCCTCAGGACGCTTTGCCTGTTTTATTTTTACTGCGTTACAGTTTAAATGATACTAAGCGTTAATAAATGACTGTACTGTAACGTCTGTAGTGTAGAGACCAGCTTTACTTGTGAGGAACAACAATGAAAAATGACATTTGAGAATGAAATCAGAAAAATGTGATGTAAAGTGGAATATGCAGTATTTCAGCTGGTGTGGAATTTATTCCTGCAATTAATTCAATAAAGAAAAACTTCATTCTCTAACTTAAAACTGTGACATCAAAAAATACATAAATGAAATTGAGTTGAGATTTAAGATTTACTGTAAAAAAAAAAAAGAAAAAGAAAAGAAGACTTAATTTCAAGCTGCTGAAACCAAACACACTGTTGGTTATTTGGGTACAATCTTGCAACAAATGGTCCTTTTGGAGATAAGAGTAAGGTAATAATGATTAACTGGAGTCGGAACAGGCCACAAGTGTCCATTGTGCCTCCCAGCTGAGTGTTGCCATATCAAACAGTGGTGTCTGGTAAACAGCGTGGCACTAAGAGGACTGCCACCTTGTCTACACTGTGTGATAACAAACATGACAGCCACGTATCTCCACTCACAGGGGAAGATTATCAGCGAGGATGAATCGCTCCTGTGTGAACTGCTGGAAAACTATGATGATCGCTCTCAACTTTCTCTGCTGGGTAGGAAAAGGTCCATCGCCGTACACTGACTGCTGCGTTAAGGTCATTTAGTGTTTTTACTCGAAAGGAAAGATTCACTTGAACAAGTTAAACCAAGACAAATGGCCTGTATTCATCCAGCTGCTGCAAAAACTATTTTGCACTTGTGTTAAAGATAAAGTTAGAAATCGTTAGCTCGCTGTCAGAGAGCTGCTGAGGTCTGTTGTAGAGATCTGAGTAGATCCTCCTAGATGATGATAACGATACCAAATAATATCATCATTAAAAATCCTGCTGAGGTAAGACAGGCAGTTTTAACAAATAAAATATACTTTCAGTATCAACATTAAAAGAATTCATTCCAAAAAAGATTCTAAAAGCCATTAACTAGCCAATTGATATAATTAAATAGTATACAGTGTTATTCCCAGGCCTTTAAACAGTTAATAACAGCTTCTACTCTGACATTACTAAAAGAGAGATTATTATTTAATTATACATTTGTGATTTATTATTTCGCTTTCTGGAAGCAGCAGACGATGAGATATTCTCTCTCTCTGTGAAACTGATCTGACGGACACAGAGACACTCACAGAATCGATGAATATGCAGGAGAACACTACTGAACAGCTCAGTCGTGTGGAGATGTGATGTTTCAGTGGAGATCTGTGATGCTGAAACCCAGAATAACAGTGGGAGGTGTGTTTTGTCTTCCCTGTGCATTGTGGAGCTGTGTGGTGCGTTCGTGGTGGCTTTCGGGGAATTCCAAATGATGCACTCCAGGTTCGCCTCCCTCGTCACCACCTTCTGGCCCATCTACCCCGCCAACACGCTGGTGGTGACTGGTACCATCGTCACCTGTGTGTGCTATCTGGGAGTGCTGGGAGGCCTGAAGGAGAACCGCTGCATGCTCATGACTGTGAGAATGAAGCGTGACGTTTCATAAACTTGTGGACAATTACAATGATTTCAATCAAACACAAGCTAAAGTGTGCACTTCCTGAGAGTGAGGTTTATTCGAATGCATCGAAATGCAAACACTGAACTAAAATCCAAATTATATGAACTCATTAATGTTTGCACGTGGTTTACACTGATTTCAGTTTTTTGTCCTGCTGTTTATCCTGATGCTGGTGGAGCTGGCTATGGCCTGTGTCTTCTTCGTATATAACAGAGAGGTAGGAGAGTTTCCATGTCTATGTGCATCAGTGCATTTATAGATGGTTAGAAATGTGTCAACATGTAGACTGGTTGCAGTGATGAGTTTCATTATGTCACTAACTGATGGAGAGCCAGAGACAGCCTACAGCCCACACTGATCAGTGTTCTTAGTTAGCCCAGCTTCTTTTAATCCAATAATCCTTATATATGGTGTTTGTTTCTCTGTATCTGCAGATTGACACCTACTTTGAGAGAGACCTGATGCAAAGCCTGGAGATCTACACCCACTCCAGCCCAGAAGGCAACAAGACTATCAAAGATGACTTTGATGCTGTCCAGCACCTGGTAAATGATCCACTGCTCTGCTATGTTTTACGTTTCCATACATCCTCTGGACCTTTTACTCTTATATACTTCACTCACCTTCATGATGGTTTGAGTTTTGATCACTTTCCACTGCAAGAAGACGTGATTAGACTGAAGTCATTGTTTGTACAGTTTAGGTGCTGTGGGGTTCATGGTGTGGCTGACTGGAAGGGGAATGTCCCAATCTCCTGTTGTATCAAGGACCCGTGCAAAAGCCTCATCCACAACAACTGGCAGGAGGTTACTGATGGTCAATCTTAAACTCCGTACTGACATGATTTTGTTGTTGTTGAAATGTTTGTTTCATCAGTGAGGGATTAGCAGTTGTGTGCATGCAGCTATCCGCACCTCATTGAGTTCTAATAGCAAGCCATACCTGCACCTGTCCTTATACTGCACAGTGCATACACATCTTTCTTCCAGTATTCATGCATTAATGTTGCAGTGATATGTGTGTGTGTGTGTGCGTGTGTGAGCTCCTTGATAGATTTGCGTTTATAGCTGCTGCCCAGGAAAAGCACATTTCATATAAATCTTTGCTTTGTTAAGCCCTAAAGCTCTGAACCATTCAGGAAGAAACAATGCAATTTGAAAGCAGGGAGAGCTCGTGATTTAATGTTTACGTTGTAGAACATGTGTCATGTGGCAACATTTCAGGAAGAAAATCGGACTGTGACTTGGTGTAAAAAGTCAGACATATTTATGATGATGAAATGTATGGGTTTGATTATTGGAATACTCCCTCCTGTAGTTCGAGTGAGTGGACAGGCCATGTTTGTGTGTGAGTGTTTGGCCCTGGCAGGGTGTGTGCTCTGCTGAGTGCCAGATGTGTTGATTTGTTGGTGTAAGTGGAAGCACAACACTGTTGTAAAACTGTATCTCAGTAAATACTCTAACTAAATAACAATGCAAATGATGTCTTTCAGGGTTGTCTCCTTAAACTGAGGGACTGGTTTGCCAGAAACTATCTCAGCACTGCTGCAGGTGTTGTCACAATGTTTATCATACAGGTACAGTCGACTAAGCGTTTCTCATTTACTAAATTATTAATTAATCCTAAATTAACAGTTGGGCTATTTACTTATGTCCTCCTCTTATTTATTCCATAAAAGACCGATAACCTATAATAGCTTGAATTAATTTTGTAGCCAATACAGTGAAGTTGTAATATTTAAAATCAGACCATTAAGCACTGAATTGCTTGTGGGAATTTTTGTGTTGGGTGATAATTCTCTGTGAGTTTGTTAGGATTAACCCCTTTAGCCTTATGTATAATTGAATTGTACATATTGATAAGAGCAGCTTTAAGTTGTCACATTTGTTCAGTTAATTTAAAGCATTATTAGCTGACATAGTTTTGTCTTTGGTGTCTTTACAAAATAGTATTTGATATGAAACTACATTTTCTTTGTTTGCAGTTCATCTGTCTGTGTGTCACTGTCCCTCTGTTTTGCCACTTCAGCCGACGTGGACTTGGTTACCAGTAAAAAAAAAGACCTATAACACTTATCTGGACTGTACATCTGACTGTCTGCATTTTGCCTTTCCTTGTATACATTTTTAGATTATTTTTTAATGAATGCCCAAAAGAGATGCTCACTACTTACTATGACTCATAACAGTCATCGTAATAATAGCACCTTAGTATCACGACTGATAATATAAGGTGATGGTAAAATTTAATCTGATATAATGAACATGAAACAGCTAAGCTAGTAGCTAACGTGTGACATTATGTGACGGGACCATTTAAAATAAAGGATTTTCAAACCTCATTATGTCCTATTGTATTAAACTGTAAGCTACATGTTGTAATGTCGATTGTAATACATTTAGATAGGCTGTGATGTCATTTTTTTGTAGGCTATTGTAAGTAATCCAGTGTTAAGTCTATTTAACCCTAACAGAAAACTTGTGTAAAAAGTGTCAGTGTATTTAAGTTTACTTCTTTAGTTTGAAAAATTGAGGAAAACTCTGAAGATCCACCAATGGCTTGTACTGATCGAATTGAACAGGTTGATCAAGAACTCTATTTCTCCTGTTTGATCTACTTGACTGTGCAAAGCATTTGAAGTTGCTGGGTGATGTCAGAATGTTTGCGCTGTCGTTTGGCTTTGGTGACAGAGATGCTTTTTGACTTTGATGAATTGATTTTTGGTGGAAACTGGACCCCAGACTCTTGTTGCTCACTGACTATAGTCTTGAAACTCTGATAATCACCTTCACCATCATGATGAATGCCAGTGGTGGGACGAAGCAACCAGCCTTGACGCCAAATCCAAAATGCTGCCAAATGCTGGTGAGGTTTTGTGTGGTGTAACTGGTATTACTGTGGGTCCCTGGTACCTGCTGAGTACATTTGGTGGTGTGTTGTGGTTTAGTGTGGAGTGATGTAGTGTGGCCGTGGGACACTGCTTGGAGGGTGTGTAAGCCTTGTGTTGTAATGGGGGGTAATGTAATGGTGTGATGTTAAATATTGTAGTGTAGTGTGTTGTACTGTGGGGGAATTGTGATCTTTGGGTGCTGATGTGATGGTGTCATAACGACAACTGAGTAGCAGGTCAGAAGAATGTAACGTAATGCAAAGGTTTATTGCTTCTCTGCCATTTTGCTAAGATCCAGTGTCGTATCTGTTCTTGACAGTTCTGTGATTAAAACTAAAATACAACACAAAAAGAAATAAAATAAAAAATGGAATACGAAGGTGTGTAAGGGTCCGTTTAAATCTGGGAAGGCTGTGGTGTGATTTGGCAGAAATGTACCTAGAAGTTGTAAAAAACTGTACAACAACAACAACAACAACAATGATAATGATAATATTAAATACAATTTTGTGCCTCAGATAATTTACCTATAATTTACCCTAGCAGGCATCTGGATACAAAGGTCCATATGACTGTTGCCAAAACAAAGAGTGGTAGGTGTTGTTTTCAGTTCAGACTGTACACTGTTATTTACAAGCACTGGTTACTGACTGTGTTCCAATGTGTCCTCAGGGAAGAAAGAACTTGTGTACATTACAAATGTACCCTACCCGCCACCATAAGTAATGTCATGTGCCAAAGACCAGGCTGGGTCGAAATGAAGGAGTGAGTACTTACTGAGTGACATCAGTCATTAATTATCAGACGGATTATTAGGCCATTATATTATAAGCTTATATATGACATTGATTCTCTCTCATAGAGACGGAGAGTGGGATTTCAACTGGTGCGATGTGGGCTGCCTCAGGGAGACCTTTGATCATACGCACATGAAGGACCACGTAAGGATAAACCACTTTTGCAACAACTCTCAGGTGAGGTAGCATCACTCCAGCATCCTGTCAGACTATGATATGGACATTTTATCAGTCGACAACGCGACCCTTTTACACCATGTAACATTTTGCCTTTGGTTCCTATTACAGCTGACGCGCAAAGACTTCTTGGTGAAGAACCTGAAACGATACAGAAAACACCTGAAGAAGGTTTCGAAAAAAGGCCAAGTGGAGACTCATAAATGTGATTTCTTCCCCTGCACCTTTGTGCTGCCCAAAGAGTATCGTATCTTTGTGGAGGAGTTCAAGAGAAGCCCTGGTAGCACCTGGATCATGAAGCCGGTTAGACAAAGTGCACGACTGACCTAACCGTGTGCAGTTAGGTCATCCTTAGGTCGAATTAATGAATTCGATGACTTCATACCTCCGTATGATTAGGGCGTGAGAATTAACTGGTATGTTTCTTTAGGCAGCAAAATCCCAAGGGAAAGGCATTTTCCTGTTCCGAAAACTGAAGGACATCATGGATTGGAGGACGGTGATTACTGCTCTCTCTCTCTCTCTCTCTCTCTGACACACACACACACACACACACACAAACACACACAGACAGACACAGACTGAGAACTCTTCTGTGCCCACGCAGGATGGTGGTCAATCAGAGGAACAGGAGGATGCCCCTCCAGTGGAAATCTACGTGGTGCAACACTACATTGAGAACCCCTACTTAATCAATGGTAGTACATTAAATTGTACATTTTATTTTAAAGCTTATTTTGATTAGCTATATTGAATAGTCTAACAGAAAACTGTCTTTTTATGCGTTGTGTCCTCCCAGGCAGGAAATTTGATCTAAGGATCTATGTTCTTGTCACATCGGTATGTACAGAACATAGAGAATGAACATAGAAGTCTTCTTCTCTGCTTGCGTCAACCACTGTGTGTATGTTTCAGTATGTTCCCCTGAAGGCCTGGCTGTATCGAGATGGCTTTGCCCGCTTCTCAAGCATACGCTTCTCTCTCAGCAGTATTGATGACAAGTGTATCCATTTTTTTGCTTTGTTATGAAGTCCAGGTGTTATTTTGGTCCTGTTTTTTTTATTCTCTTGACAAGTTAAACCTTCATCAATTAAAACATTCAAGCAAAATGAGGTTCAAATAGCCCAGGTTGACCCACTTTGAGGCTGTTGTTCCTATTTCTCTCACTACCATCCACATATACTGGTGGAAGACAAGATCACTGCAATTAAAAATATTCAAATTCTCCTGAGTGTGCTTTCTGTAGATATGCATCTCACCAATGTGGCTGTTCAAAAAACAGCGCCTGATTATAATCCTGAAAAGGTATGTACTTTAAGGTCGATAGCGACATTTCTGTCCTGACGTCTTGTAGCTAATGTTTTATTCCTGATATATTTCTAAACAGGGATATAAATGGCAGATCCTGCACCTCCGAAGATACCTGACTGCAAAACACGGCGGCGAGTTGGTGTCGACGCTGTTTAAAGAGATGGACAACATCATTCTCTGCAGTCTGCAGAGTGTCAAAAACGTCGTCATAAATGACAAACACTGCTTCGAGCTCTATGGCTATGACATTCTGCTGGATGAGAATCTCAAACCGTGAGTGATCGCAGCGTGCTCATGTCAACGCAGCACAGATTAAACACAGAAAGGCTCCTGCACAGACAAGCAACCATGAAACATGGTTAATTTGTCACGTGGAGACGTCAAAACAACGCAGTAACACTAGAAAACTGGAAAAATATAACTATCAACAGCGTATTTGAAAACCTGACAGGTGTGGAATAAATAAGGTTCATTCAATTGTGTTGTGTCAAAGCAGTATGTGAAGACAAGATCACTGCAATTAAAATATCCAAATTCTCCTGAGTGTACTTTCTGTAGATATGCATCTCACCAATGTGGCTGTTCAAAAAACAGCGCCTGATTATAATCCTGAAAAGGTATGTACTTTAAGGTCGATAGTGACATTTCTGTCCTGAAGTCTTGTCCTTGTAGCTAATGTTTTATTCCTGATATATTTCTAAATAGGGATATAAATGGCAGATCCTGCACCTCCGAAGATACCTGACGGCAAAACACGGCGGCGAGTTGGTGTCGACGCTGTTTAAAGAGATGGACAACATCATTCTCTGCAGTCTGCAGAGTGTCAAAAACGTCGTCATAAATGACAAACACTGCTTCGAGCTCTATGGCTATGACATTCTGCTGGATGAGAATCTCAAACCGTGAGTGATCGCAGCGTGCTCATGTCAACACAGCACAGAATAAACACAGAAAAGCTCCTGCACAGACAAGCAACCATGAAACATGTTTAATTTGTCACGTGGACACGTCAAACAACGCAGTAACACTAGAAAACTGGAAAAACATAACTATCGACAGCGTATTTGAAAACCTGACAGGTGTGGAATAAATAAGGTTCATTCAATTGTGTTGTGTCAAAGCAGTATGTGACATAAGTGGGCTACACACACACACACTGTCTGTAAATAAAGTTAAATATACTGATGGAGTAAGTTAAAGTATACTCACCTGTTTATCAGCAGGTGACGAGAATGCAGTATAAAGCTGTGCATGAGCGTTACACACTTAGGCCTGATATTTAGACTCCATGTCCCAGAATGCTCGGTTGTGTTACATGTGTCTACCTGCAGTCTAACCTGCACCCAGTAGTTTCACAAACACACAGGGAGGGACACGATGCCTCAGAGGGTCACGCACATGTTCAGTGGGGGTCATCACTCGCCGTCTCTTTGCAGGTGGTTGATTGAGGTGAATGCGTCTCCATCACAGAAACCCAGTACTCAGGAGGATTATGAGTTGAAGTACAGCCTGCTGGAAGACACGCTGAATGTTGTTGATATGGAGGGAAGGTAAAGCTCTCTTGCTTATTATACCTATACCGTATACTTTTGGCATCAGGGTTCTATTCACTGTAGACATCGCAGTCTTTTTCCTTTGAGACTAAGTTAAGAACGTGGGCGGAAAGAAGCACCTTTAAGGAACACTTAAGACTGTGGACTGTATCAGTAAATCACAGCTTCATTCTGATTATTAACAGACTATTTCCTCTTTCCTCTTTCTGCCACACTGCTGCTGAGTTGTTATTGACTGGTTTGTTCTCACCAGGCTGACGGGCAAGGAGAAAAGGGTGGGAGGTTACGATCTGATCTGGAACGATGGGCCTGTCTATAGAGAGGATTTCAACATCAAAACATCTGGGAGTGCACTTTTCACTGCCAACACACACTTAGGTAACAAAACGTTGTGTACTCCATTTCAGAGAGAAAAATAAGATTCCTCATGCAGTTGAAACGATTGTATATTTAATCATGTGGACACATTTGGAAGACTTTATCATCACTGCTACTGCTAACTGCTGCAAATATACAATCCTGCTTCATTGCAGGGTGTATAAATGACAGAGAGAAGCAGCTTCACCAGCTACTAAAACCATTTCCAGCCCAGAGGAGGATGTAATGACACCTATCATTTTGACATACTACTACAGTCCTCTCGAGGGTCTCGGGGGGCAGCTTGGAACCAGTCCCAGGTGACGTCAGGCAAGAGGCAGGATACATCCATGGTCCTGGACAGGTCACCAGCCTACTGCGGGGCAATCACAATCAGAGACAAACAATCATTTACACTTATGATCAATTTAGAGTCTCCGATATGTTTCTGGACTCTGTGAGGAAGTCCCCGTAGAGAACCTGCACAAACCCAAACAAAGACCCGAGGCGTGGGCTCTTCCTTAATAGCGTAATAAAGCCTTTATTTATTCTTTTTATTTAGTTTCAAAGGGGGTCATAAGCGTTCTCCAATAAACTATTACCAGAAGAATGTATTCCCTCAGAAAATGAGGTTCGATGCTGACTGAGCACGTGATAACAGATATACATTTCAACTGCTACTAAATATATGAACAAGACTCTTTTTGATTTTCTGGAATGTGCCTCTGTGCTCAGCAGAGGGCAGTCTTGTGTTGATTTTCACAAACATGAGTGAATTCAATATAGTTTCTTTTTCAACACCCCGCTGAGCTAATTGGTACCACCAGATGGCGCATCGCAACTTTTCTGACGTCAAGTCCCTCTTCTTCTCTTGACCTGGTACCCTTTCACCTGATGGACAAAAATAGGAAGGAAGAGGAAACGACACACATTCAAACGTGAAAAGTTCTGCCCAACTTTATCAGTTGAATGAGAGCTAGTTTTCAAACAACCAACTCTACTGATGTGTGATGAACATAAACACAACAGTTACTGATGAACAACTGAGCGCTGACCTGTGGATTTCCACAACAGAAATGAGACCAGAGTTTGATGCACTGACAAAAAAGGGTGGTCAGCAACATTGTCCCCATTAAGTCCATCAGTATTGAATTGTTTCTATTTAGTTATGCGTTTATTAATAAACAAAGTGGGAAAATAGAATTGGATTGTACAGTACATACGTTTCATGCTTCATGCTCACCCATTTTCACCTCATCTGATAATGGTCTGGCCGCCGCTCAGTTTTATAAAGCAAATGTGAACTTTGAAAAGTTTTTTTTAGAATAAAAATTATTTGTTCAAATATATTGCGTTTTATTATTTCATTCTGTTTGTGTAGGAATATGTTAATCAATACTTAATTCTTCAACTCTTCAATTATATACATATGTATATGTGTTTGATTACTCTGCATTATAAAGTCACTTACTCTTTTTGCTCTACAGAACCCTGTTGAGACACAACACACTGCTCTCTAGTTCATATGTATTTGGGCCAGCAGCTGCTTTACTACTCATTGAAAACAGTGAATCATTCAGGTGATGTCACTGGGGTAGAGTTTCTGTTTGTTGCCTTGTGTGTCCAGGCTATTTTGGAGCACTTTACCATCATGTACTTGATGATGTTTTGCGTTGATGCTGATGTTGATGAGAATAGTTTCCTTGAATGTGGAATCAGGTCTGCAGAGAACTGTATATCAGCATAAAGTAAAATCCAAAAAGTTCACATCCATGTTTATGAATACACTCATCAGTAACCCGTTATTAACATGGGGCCCATGGCTGGCTCCTGTAGTTGAGGTGGGCATTTGCTGTGGGGTAAGTTCTGTATTTATTGTGGTTTTCAGCATTTCCATGACGTCTTTCCATCTTGGCTCTTGCAGTGGTCTTGTGTGACTCAGTGTGGTAAAGCATCACTTTACGACCCCAAAATGTCTGGTTAGGCCACCCAGATACAAAAAAACAACCACAACAACAACAACAAAAAAAAAACATCGGTCTGCAACATGCATGAGAATCACCAAGTCATAACCTAAAGGCTAAAGCTTGTGGCCTGACGCATCAGATGGAGGAGAGAGGCCAGGGTCATGTCAGGGTTCACCACCATTGCACTGGAGTTGCAGAGTGGCTAATATCAGCTAATGACTGCTGGGGAGGATGAAGAGAAGACAGCCTTCATTTCACCACTTTGGTTTGTCTGCACTGCTGCACCAGCAGAATGGTCAGTGTAAGGGTTTCAGCCCTGAGGTCAACAGCTGTCCTCTAATTACAGAGCTGTGGCTTTACGCACATGTTTTAAAGGAAAGCTCCATAGAGACCAGCTCATCAGACCACAGTGTGATTCCCATGGACGGAAGCCTCACCTCCACTGTGCTGACGTTCAGCATTATATACTGCTGTATGACTCAATATAACACTGGTGTTAAAATCCTAATTCAGTGGGAAATTATTTCCTCAGATGTCCACAGATTTCCGTTTCCAGCCGGACTCTAATGCCACAAGGTGGCAGGCTTTGTCAAAAAATGTGTGTTTGAAATTCAATTATCAGTGTGCAGTCGTGAAGCTTAGCAAACAGAAAAAGGCCACAAGATGGATGAAAATAGTTTTATTTTATTTCAGGGAGGTTTGGTTGTGTGTGCTAATATCCAGGTATGTCACAAGAATTATTAAAGAAAATAAATTTTAATTCCAACAGGACAAACTAAAACGGCCGCCATTTAACGTGGGTAAAATAACATGTCATGTACATTCAGGATTGAAGTTTTTTCTTTATATAACTGGCTCCAGCAGTGGTTCTGTGTCTGCAGGAAAACACCGCAGCAGCTTCCATCCTGAACCATTCTCCTGCTGAGCTGCAATGTTGTGAAACACATAACGTGCATACTGTGCGCGCTGGTGGAAGTGATGGTCTTATAGACTCTGATCTTATAGAGTCTGTGGTCTTTAGACTGGTTTCTAACCAGTGGAACATTAATCCCTGTCAGAGCCTCTGGGCTTCCTACCGTCTTGAGGCTGTCTGTCTCTGCCTCGTCTGGACTTCCAGGAGGCTTTATTTTCCCGGTGAGCCACTGGAGCCTCTCACCAGCAGTGTGTTTTCCCTGTCAACTCCCTGAGCTGCCATGAGAGTTTCCCGCACTGAGAGACATTTGTGGAGCAAAACAAGGAAAACCTTTATTGCAGAGGAAAACCTTGATATGGTTTTCATTATCACACCTTCTATATACCAAACCTTCAATTTATGGACCCAGCAAAGGGCTGAAGGGACTGAAACAGATGTTTCTGTTTTGTAAGATGAATGCCTATTGCATTTCATATAGAGGGATGTAAATCATGTTCAGTGGCTAAAGTCATTGTCAGTCTGCCCCCACATTCCCCCAGTGGCATGGCTGTGCGCTTAATGTCCTGCAGATGTCTGCAACCGATTTTAAAAATTAAGACACATGCCTTTATTGAAGCAGAAAAGTGCGTCACAGATTTTTCCACCGCAGTCTACGTGTCTTCTCATCATGAGGATGTGTAGCTGCCAGTTTACATGGATGAAATAAACCACATGTTGAGAGTGGTAAAAACAAGGCCCTCCTCAGCTTTATCAATATGTTCCTGTGGACAGTTTATTTTTCTCTCTCAACCCCTTCCACCCACAAAAAAGCATTTAAAAAATAATATATGAGAATATGATATAATAGTAGATATAGCTCACTGATGCCATGTTAAGATGTTACTGTAAATGGTGTACCCCAACCGTAAACATCCAGATTTGTTTAATGAAATTACAATTTTGACACCAGTCCACAATGTAGCTGAATCAGCTGGAGTGAAATATGTCATTTGTGATTACCCTCTGTTTTCAAAGCGACTGGTATTAAATGAAAGATGTAATAGCTTTGCAACTGTCCATCAAGATTAAATGATAACGTAACACTGCTGTCAAAGACACTGACATTTGTCTGTTTCTATCTACTCGCTCTACTAATGGGACCACTGAAGATGGTACCTGCTGTGTTAGCCTTTTAAAACTGCTCTGGATTCTGCAACTGGAAAAAAAAATCCCACTGAAGCATAGTGGCAAATTCATAACATGCAAACATCTAAAAGATTTTACAATTCAGTCTGAGGAAAAGCAAGTAAACATAATCCTCTGTTAAAAGGTTTTTTTTTTTTGGCAGTTTTTCCTCACCCTTGTTGAGGGTGTAGGTCAGAGGATGTTACACCCTGTACTCTTTATTAAAGCCCTATGAGGCAAATTGCAATTTGTGAATATGGGCTATACAAATAAAATTTGATTGATTGATTGATGTCATGTCTTGTTTCTGTGTTGGTATTATTTCCTGTTTTATTTTGAAACCCTACCCTCCTTACGTTAGGTCACTTCCCACTTCCCTTCAGGTGTTTCCCATTGTTCTGATTGTCATCACCACCTTGATTGTTTCCACCTGTTTCCCCTCCTTCAGTTTGTTAAATAGTCTGTGTTTCCCTTTGTCTTGTGCCAGTGTGTCTTTGTCTGTTGACCGATATCACGAGCATTCTGATTCCAAGCCATCCAAGTCGATATTTCTCTTTAAGAGTATTTTTTGTTTTGTAATTTTGATAGTTTTGTTACCTTACCATAGCCATTGTTTTGTATTTTGTCAGATTGTTTTTCCTCCCTTATGGAGTGTTTTCAGTTAGAGTGATTTTGGTTGTACTTTGTATCTTAGATAGGTTTTCTCCCTTTATGAGCATTTTTGTAAATTTTGAGTTGTTACTTTGATAGTCGCTTTAGAGTTTAGAAAATTAGTTTGTCAAGTTTCATAGCCTTGTTTTTTCACTCTGGGAAAGAGATCTTTGAAAAAATAAAAGACTGTGAATCAAGTCTCTGCTCCTGGGTCCTCTCTTTATATCGGCCTGACAATTGATTGATAATCCACTGAAACCACAGTCTGGCATCCAGTATAATCCCATATAGTACTACACACAGTAAATTTGTATTGTCATGTGTAGCCTTCGTGGTGCTTGTAAGTCGACTGTTTCACCACCTTTTCCTGGTTTTCCAGTCAACCGTTATCTTTGATTGTCCTCATTTCAAAAGCTACATCAGGCTGTATTAACTCTCTGGCTGTATTAATTGCTCGCGAAATAAAATAAAAAAAACTGGCATGGTGTGGCTGGAGACAGGCCACATGCTGGGATCCGTAGTGGAAGGAGGTGAATGATAGAGTCAAGAGCTGTAAATTTGCATCACTTTCAGCTCGCTGTGTCTAAATGACTGGTCTCCACACAAACACCTTCTCTAAGGACACCTGGATGAGCTGTGGCCATTCAGCAGGGTTTAAATAGCCATTCTTTACGAATGCCACCGGCACTTTGCTAACTTTTACATCAGTGTGTCAAAGGCAGTGTTGCCAGTTATGCAAAGGACCACGTATTCCATCTTTTCTGGTGCTGCTCACAATATGCAGGACAGTGTTTGCTCAGTTCAAGCCCTCCCCACAGGCTTTAATCACTCCTGTTCAAAGCCTGGTGCACTGGAAGCACCTGGATCTTCCTCCTGGTTTACAGGGTGTAACTGTGTGGCAGAAATGATAATAATAGTTATTCTTTCCACTTACTGCTGCTTGAAAGGTGGATGTTAATGTGGAATGGGGCATCTGAACATACATGCCCACAGGGCTGCAAGAACGGGGAGGATTCACACGCTGACACTGAGGACAATTCAGGTTTGCATATTAAAGACATTCGTGCAATCGACAGGACAGTGGATGTTTTATGTTTTCATGTTCACCTGACTGAACAACAGCCAGTGGCTTAGGAAGTCAAGGCATCAGCACCACGAACCTGACTTCCTGCTTTCTCTTCTTTTTTTTTTGTACATACAAAACTCAAATCTCACTGAGGTGTTTTTCTCTGTTTTCTCTCTGTTTTTGTTTTTCTCCTCTCCTCAGAACCCTGTGCTAGTTTTGTAGACAAGGACTGTCTGGATGCTTTTTTATTGCTGCTGTAAACGTTTTGTAGCTTGAGCTAATGACAGTTACTCCTGTAACCAGTGCAGAGAGACTTATATAAATCAGTGACGGCACCACACTTGTTTAATTTCACTCAATAAAACATCACTGGCATTGGCCCCATCAGAGATCTAATTTATGAGGTTAGGACCCTGTAAATTGCAGTCATTCTTGAGATCCTCATGGGGACAGTAGATGTGCGTGGACATTTGCGGTGAAGAGGAGAAAGAGCATTCTTTGCATGGTAAGGGCCCCAGAGCCTTCAGGCCTAAAGGCACAGTCTTCAGGCTGTGGAGAATAGCTTGAGGTGATTGAGGTGACAGGTCAGCTGTCTGGTATCCTGCTGCAACACATAGTCAACTTGAGTTGATTGCATCAGTGCCAAGAAAACTACCCAATCTGGCCTCAGCGACTTCAGACCTGTTGCTACTATCACATGTCATGAAGACTCAGGAGAGACTGGTTCAGTCCAACCTGAGACCACAGGGGAAACCTGCCCCGCACCCATATCAGTTTGCACATCAGCCATCATCATGTGAGTGTGGGTGATGCATGGCGTCATCCTGCTTCAACATGTGGATGTGATGAACTCTCATGTTGGATGGCAGTGGAGCCTTGAGGATCATGTTTTTTGATTCCAAGACTTAATTACTGTTGTGACATTTTTATGTAGAAAATGATGGTCAGTGAAGTTACCATATTTGGTAAAAAAAAAGTAGTGTACATGTCAAAAATGAAAGAAGAACACATATATGGTGAAAGGAGCATGCGTTTTTTAGAACATCACAACAGACACATTATAACTTTATACAACATGAGGCCATCGGAAGAGGGACAGATCAAACTGTGACGTGTTCTGTGATGTAGGGTGATCTCTGCTGATTGGCTGGGTGAAGACCACATGACACTCTTAACCTCACTGAGGCAAAGAGATGGCCTCATATATAAAGTGTGCGACAGTTACCAAAAATAATCACTTTCCACATAAAGGGTTAATATCATTCAGCCATATTTGCTGAGTGAGAAGCGCACGGGGTGGTTGTTTGCTCATCTACAGTATGAGCTGACACCTTATTCACACTTCCTTTATGTTTTTTTAATCATAAAATCAGTCTTTCAGTGCATCATCGCTCCACTTTCTCTTCGTCTCTCACTCTTTCTGTCCCTCTGTCCCTCACACGCTTCTGGCCATCCTGGGAGAAGGATCCCTTACTGAGTTTTTTCCTCCTGTTAAAAGTTGTGTTTATTTTGTTTTTATTTTGTTTGTCTTCGCGCACTGTACAGATTGTTAAGCCCCATGAGGCACATTATAAATTTTTAAACATAGACTATATACACATAAAAAATGGATTGGCAGACAGTGCATGTAGCATTAGTCCAAAAGTGGTGGTATCGGCTTTAAAGCACACAAGTTTTGGTATCTGATGTTGTATAGAATTTATGGTCCGTCATAGTGGTGAGATGGCACATTGGTGCCCATAAACACATACGCAACACAGACTGCACAGTGGCCGGAGCTTCTATACTGTCAGGCAAGAATGACCTCTACAGACCCCACCCCTGACTGCTTTCTGCTGAGGGTCCTTCTGCTTCAGGCCTCTTTCAGGTCTTGGTATTATGTGCTTGCATAGTTCTCTTGAATTCACATCTGGTAATAATGTCATTAAACAACAGAACACTGAGCAACCTTCCATCAGGGACACATCACCTTCCTGACTAAATTGCCCTCTAGAGGGAGAAACTAAAAATGACTACAACAAATTAGGTACGTGAAGCAGTCATCGTCATAAACTGTTTATGGAGATATTTACAGTTTAGTATTGGGACACATGAACAAGCAGATGGGGGTGTTGAGGGATGGGTGGGGGGTTGCTAAGGTGATTCATCAGACTGAGAAAGGGAAGTGACTAACAATTTGCCCTCTCTCAACTACTAGTTTCTTTGTGCACTGGAGTATGTATCTTGACCCTGAAGTGATTTGGTGGAGTCAAGAGTCAAAGTCTGTCAAAGCCAGGTTATTCCTAGCTCCCGTGAGGTCTTGTGTGAATTACAGGAGTGACTTCCAGTAGGCGCTTGTTCACATGCTAACAGTATGTGTTAAGATGAGCGATGGAGACATGAAATATCTGGGAGCGTCACCTGTTGCAGCTCAAAAGAGACAACGTTATAATCCCGCTGCCGTCTACTAGTGATGGATGGAGGACGACATGAAAAAGTGGCCAAAAATAACAGGGCTCTCAAGTTTTGAATACAGGCAAGAGTGACATCCCCCCCTTGGAGGGGCTGGTTGGACGGGTCGCAGGAATGGGGGTCTTTCATTAATAATATTATTATTAGTCAGACTTGCAGAAGAAAGGGTGACACTCACAATTCAACCAAATACAAAGTCTTTATTCAATTTCTGTGTATTAAATAAGTGTATGTGTGTCTGTGTAAGAGGGAGATTGTGACTGGTGTTGTTTATTGTAAGTGTTTGTTGCCTTTTTGGAGTCCTCCATCATTTGTGTTGTTGACTCCCAGTTAAAACAGCTCGGCTCAAGTCCAGTCATCTTCAGGGTCATGACAGAGGCCGATGTTCCGTATCAGAGACGAGCTGTTTCTGGTTGAGGTTTTGTTCAGACCGACCATTGAAAATAACCTCTCTGCATCAGCATTTGAACGAGGAAGCACCAAAACCAGGTTTTCATCCATTGACTTTTTATTGACAAAGTGGGAGTAGCAGCCCTTTAAGGTTTTGGGTGGACGTGTTTTTTGATTCCTCATCTGTCGTTGGGCAGACTTGACTTCTAACTGAATCAGTTAGAAGTGTACAGTAAGAGTACAGGAAGTTCACACAGTACCAGAAGTAACTTGTAAAAGGAATCACACATTTAACACATTACTGTAGTGATCTGGGCGTTTGTTGAATTTAAATCACATCACGTGTCAAATCAATGGAAACTCTTGGAGCTGTTCACCTCATATCACTGTTGAACTATGCCGGTGACCCCAGTGAGGTGCTTCTGGTGGGCTGATACAGAAGGAGGTGAGGTAACTTCTAGCAATTTGTGTTCCCAAGCCAAGACTCTGAGTAATGACCTGTTACTGGCCCAGTGTCTCTGTGAGGAAGAAACCACATTCAGCAAAAACAGACCCACAGAATGACATGATGACTGGTTTGCATCCCCTTAACATTAGTTTTCCCATTGCATCATGAGCCCCTGGGGTAAGGGTTAATCCTCACTGAAGATTCATACGCCTGGATTTTTCTGCTGTGTAAGAGAGAGATTGTGACTGGTGTTGTTTATTGTAAGTGTTTGTTGCCTTTTCGGAGTCCTCCATCATTTGTGTTGTTGACTCCCAGTTAAAACAGTTCGGTTCAAGTCCAGTCATCTTCAGGGTCATGACAGAGGCCGATGTTCCGTATCTGAGACGAGCTGTTTCTGGTTGAGGTTTTGTTCAGACCGACCATTGAAAATAACCTCTCTGCATCAGCATTTGAACGAGGAAGCACCAAAACCAAGGTTTTCATCCATTGACTTTTTATTGACAAAGTGGGAGTAGCAGCCCTTTAAGGTTTTGGGTGAAGAGTACAGGAAGTTCACACAGTACCAGAAGTAACTTGTGAAAGGAATCACACATTTAACACATTACTGTAGTGATCTGGGCGTCTGTTGAATTTAAATCACATCACGTGTCAAATCAATGGAAACTCTTGGAGCTGTTCACCTCATATCACTGTTGAACTATGCCGGTGACCCCAGTGAGGTGCTTCTGGTGGGCTGATACAGAAGGAGGTGAGGTAACTTCTAGCAATTTGTGTTCCCAAGCCAAGACTCTGAGTAATGACCTGTTACTGGCCCAGTGTCTCTGTGAGGAAGAAACCACATTCAGCAAAAACAGACCCACAGAATGACATGATGACTGGTTTGCATCCCCTTAACATTAGTTTTCCCATTGCATCATGAGCCCCTGGGGTAAGGGTTAATCCTCACTGAAGATTCATACGCCTGGATTTTTCTGCTTCCTCTGCTCTTCAGTTCAAAAGGCTGCTGAGTTATTGCCGGTGACATTCACTTAATTACTGGCTCCACTGTGGGGCTCAGCTTTCCTCATGCTGTTGCTTTTATTATTATCTATTCAACTCATTTTTGTGCACACAGTAAATAAGGTGAATCTTAATTGTGCTTAATTAAGACAACATATTATTACTGATTAGTATATCTCATCAGCTGGGCCGGGTGGGGATATCTGATCACATTTTGTGTCAGCCATTAGTGTTATAGTTGTAGTTGTTGGCAGTGATTGTACTGTGAGTGAGTGCTGACAGATTCATTAGGCATCTGCTGTTTTCATCTGTTTAATTGGAACCATTAATCACCATTAAATCTCCCTCGCCTGGATGTCTTGACAGGGGTCTGCAATCCAATCCCCCGGCCTTTCTTCCTCTTCGTGTATATGACTGAGTTTTAGACAGTTGTGAAACTGAGATGACAGTGCAGCAAGAGCCAGCTGCTGGTCAGCGGGATTTATTTCTGTCTGGAAGCCATAAAGTTTTAAGATGTAACAATGATGCGGTGGGCTGAAAGACATTGCATGCGGCTAATGGGCTGAGTCATGCTGTGTGTCAGAGGCAGTGCTCCTACAAAGAAGAGTCAATGCTGCATTATGATATCTGATCTCCTCTACCTGCTGAGACACGTTTCTCAACAAACCTCCTACCTCAATGATTAAAAAGACGTTGATCTCTGCCAACTCTCTTTTCTGCTCCACCACCACCATGTTACTGACGTTTGTGTCAGTTTACAGAAAAGACTCTAGTTAACGGTTGAAGGCAAACATCACGGTTAGAAGAAGACGACATGTAAGAATATTAGACAACTGAGTTAAACCTAGACGATATTTCATTATACATGTACATAAAATGTTGCCTCATTAAAACAAGGGATATATGTCTAAATATTCTAATGATATTTGCAGTTTTCCCATTTGTGCATAACCATATATAGTTACTGGATGCCAGCTTGTCCTTAGAGGTACTTTTGACTGATGGTCCAGTCAGACATTAGACCTGTTTAAACAGATGATTTCACAGCTACACATCTCAGGCTACAACTACAGATTGACTATAAACATGTATGCTGACTAATGACTCTGACAGAGTTCAAAGTTTCTTTAAAGTTGGTTAAAAACTGTAACATACGGTTTCGATTTTAACGAGGAATTGATATTTCTCTATTGGATCAATTGGAATTTCATTTGCAAATGACTTATCATCCCTGATTCCAGCCTCTGGGATATTACTCTAATTAGCCTTTCACTATCACTGAGGTTGTCCTGAGCCTAAACAAAGCATTCCATTGCCACATGATAATCATTATTCCATGTGCTGCCAACGATTAGATGCAGAATATTTGACTGAAACAGTTGTGTGTAGCAGCCAGGCGTTACACAACCCTCGTCCACAACCCTCTGTTACGACTGTAGTTTGGAGACGGATGAATGTCTCCTGGCACAGCCTTTTTACAAACTCTCAAATCTGGAGCACACACAACCCTGCAGCTGGCTGAGCTCATTGTATGTCATGGCTGGCCTCAGCACAAAACCCCCTGCGTATAACCTCACAAAAAAAAAAAAAAAACAACAACGTGCCATCCAACCTATTTAACTAGCTGAAAGGAAGCCAGGAGGGAGCCGGTCTGTTCGTGTGTGTGGTTATGCCGTGAGACAGTTCCTCACAAACTGAAGATACTTCCAAAGATGTACTCAGCACTCTCCAGGAGTAAAATCTATTTCTCACCATTAGTGTTTCAGCAATGTGCCTCTGTTTCATGTCTGCATTGTATTATTTAGAAACCATTTTGAACATAATGAGTTATTTATAATACTGTAAGTTTATAACTGAAAGGCATTTTTAGGTCCCATGAGGGGGCGCTTATGCACCTCATCCCCAGGGTGTATTGTAGTTCTTTGTCATCAACGACTGACTGTAGGTCACCCACTGTGGAGGGTTGAATTGGGACATGGACAAAAGAGTGTATGTGTCTGTTTTGCTTCTGTGTGTTTTATTCGAATAAAACAGTAAAGGTAGAGTCGGAAGAAAATGCTGCATCCTGGTGGCCAAGGGAATCACATAGTTAAAGCAAAGCTCATCGGGGACCGGTATAAGCAGATGGAATTGTTTTTCTATCACCACCTCACTGTGCAATCAGTCATAAAATCACAATGAAAGTAGAGATGTCTATGTCAAATTATTACATTATTAAACGTGAATGTATGTAGGAAGAAATGGACAGTACATACTGTATCTGGACCAAATTTAATGGCAAGCCATCTTTTTTTAGATAGAATCAGAATCAAAAATGTTGTCTCCTCCGTCTCTAAACTCGCGTGGGCATGCATGTATTTACTAGGGCTGTCAAATTAACGTGTTAATTTCAATTAATCAATTATAGAAAAAATACTATAATTGATTTATTTTAAAAAACTGACACAGATGAATCAGGCTGTGTCGTTGAATTAGGAAACTTTAGCCCACACTCCAGCACAATAGGTGGCGGTAGTGTGGAGTTATTCGGCTCTCACTCTCAATGCCTGCATTAACTCGATTAGGCATAGAATTCAACCAAGAACGCTGGACAGCTCCATGTATTGTCCTTTCTTCTTTATTTCTTAATAAGCTGGTTTAAAGGTGGTTGTATAGGTTGGTGTATATGTTGATAACCTTAAAGAGAAGAACAGGTTAATAAATGAAATCATTCAACTTAGTCATCAATCTGTATATAATCTGTATATAATCTCTTATGTTTACTATTTTTGGTGAAATCATTCAAGTACTAAGTAAAATAGAAGGTTTAAGTAATCATTAGTAATTAGTAATCATTATCATTCACTTCTAAACAGTATCTGCTTTCTTACTACTACTGTCTATTATTCGTTAATTTATTCATTGACCAAATATAGTTTGATTTGAATTACAGTATGTTTGAATGCTTTTCACAACAACAACAAAAAAACCAGTGCAATTAATTAATCACAGAACCTATAATTAATTAGATTAACTTTTTTTTAAACGCAGCCCTAGTATTTAACCTTCCAAGGCCTGCTTAAAGTATAGTACTTTCATAAAACAGTACTTCCTTACTGTATGCGTGTTCATTGTAAAGAGTTTGCCTTCAGGCTGATATTTTCCTTGAGTTTCTCTTTAGGTAACAACAAAGTCTTTTTGGTGATTTTTGCTGCTCCTTCCTTCGTCTGTGTTCGCTGTGCAGTGTTTGGCCCTGAGCTCCAGCACAAGCGGCTGAGGGAGTTGTAGCGCGGTTCCCATTAAGGGATTATAAATAGAAGGCATCCTTTTCTGCAGGATCCTTTGTGCTTCCTATCAGCTGGGTGGTGATGTCAGAGGGTTTGGGAAGCCCTGAGTCTGTCACAGTCTACGTTAGTGGAACAAAGCCATGTTTGGTGGGGGCTGGTCGGGGAGGAAAGAGAGGAGAGGAGAGGAGAGGGGGGAAGGTAAAGACCCAGCTGTCTGTCTCCCAGTGCCACTATTGTCTCCTTGTCACTGTTTCCAGGCCTGCTCTCAATTACCCATTGCTTGCATGACAAGGATTACTGAGCGTTTGGTCCGTGTCAGTTCTCAGACTGTCTGTTACAACAGACTCCAGGTTCCTGTTGAGCCCCTTGTGGCAAAAATGAAAACTAACCACTAGCTGTGGTCCTCTGGTCAACTTCAAGGGTCCTGCGTGTTCCTCTGAAGCCAGCCATTTTTGAAATTTTTGCTTTTACTACTAAGTTGATATAGAAGTCAAATAGTTAAATAGTTAAATATTATATATTATAACGGAGCATGATCTTATTCTTATTCGTGCGTACCAGTGCACCTCAGCATCCAGCGCTCTGACTCTGGTGCTGGTCCTGCAGGATGTTACTGGCTTTTGTCCCGGTCGAAGTCTGGTCCAGTTATTATGCCACTGTAAGAGCAGTGAACATTCCCCCCCTCTTACCTCCAGTGACCAGGTCCTGTTACCATGCACACAGTCCTCCATGCATGTGTGGGCTGTGGAAGAGGAAAAGGTGTGGGACAGCTGTCAAGGTAGTTGGCCACTGTTATGTAAGCATTGTCAGAGTTAGGCAACTGTGAATACACAGAACAGACACTACAAAGTCCTTATATCTGCAGTATCTCTATACCTAGTTTTTCATTATGTCTAAACATAGGTATTTCAAGGACAGTATGGAGTGGTGCTGTCATGCATGATGTACATGCACTATATCAGCTATATCAACCAGCTGTTATGTCGGCTTGTCCATATTAAATAAGCATAGTTCTCATGTGCTTGTTGCGCAGAGCTTATTGGAGATTTCCAGATCATGGTGCAATCTGCACCAGTGTGGTGTCAACAGATTATGATGCCAAATCGCTGCAATAAACTGACCTTTCTTTCTTGTAAATCACAGACCCATAGCTAATGGGATCCCAGCGACCAGAGGATTACGATGCTCTAGCTCCCTTTGCACACCATCACTGCCATTTTACATACGTTCTTTATCAATGAGACACACACACACACACACGTTGCCACCAGCAGATGATAATGTGCCTCACCAAGCCCCATGAAAAAAATCGTAACAACATTAGAAGGAAGGCGGTGTGATGAATGGTGAGAAAAGTAAGGGGATTTGAGGTGTCAGAGCGTTTCTTCTCTTTGAAGATAGTCTTATCATGGGGCGTGTTGCTTTGTGGGTCGCTTTAGAGGATTGCTGTCCTTTACACTCGGGCGACGGTGACAGGGGATTAGTCCAAATGACAGGGAGTAGGACGGTCAGGGGGTCGCCTGCAGTCTGGACAATTTATTTCTTCATTACCCATCCAGGCTTCACTTCACTCACGAACAGGGTGCTCCATCATGAACACTGCTACGTGACCGAAAAAAATAAAGAGAGAAGCTTATACACTGTTTTTATAGGAAATCTTTTTCTTCGCTGTATCACATATTGTGCTTTATGACAAGCTGGTATATCTATCTATCTATCTATCTATCTATCTATCTATCTATCTATCTATCTATCTATCTATCTATCTATCTATCTATCTATCTATCTATCTATCTATCTATCTATCTATCTATCTATCTAGCACATGGTGTCCTTTGCGTTACAGTAGAAGAGGTTCATGCTTCCTACCCTATTGGACTTTTCACAGAGCATCCTATGATGGTGAAGCCATGTGTAAAGTACTATACCGATCCTCTGGCACCATTAACAAGGCCATGGCTCCTCCTGCACACATACATGTTTGAATCTTTTGGAAGTCACTGAATGCTGCACCGAGTGAAAGGAAAGCAGGAGGGAGCGACCAGAGGCACATGAATAAAAATGAGGTCATTAACTGGGACCAGTTCAATAGATGATTGGAAGTCAGTGCCAGAAACTGGGCTGCCTCCCTGTTTTTTGCGATGCCACTTCTGCAGACACACACCCTGCTGTGCGTGCACCAGAGACGCTTTAAAGAGTCATATTTAACTCAGCTATTTTCTTTGGGAGAAACAAGTCAGACCCCAAATTAAATTACAGGTCTTCCCTGCTGTATTTATTATAAATATTCAGTTTAAATTTAGTTTTTAGTTTTTTTACGGTTTGACTACTTCTACTCCTTTGGATACCACTGGCACATTCATCACCATAGCAACAGTCTCTTTCTCTCAGTCATTCCAGGAAGTCGACTCTTGGCTTTTTACATCAAGAGGAAAGCAACAAGACAAACAGTCCAGCTAAAGGAGCAATGAGTGCGACACTTTGAAACAGTAAGCCATGCCTTGTGCCGTAAGTCATTTGTGGTGGAAGTCTCATAAGAGTTAGAATAACTCTCATAAGAGTCTTTATATTTTGCAAGTACCAAAAGTCATGGCATGCTGATATTTTCTCAGAACACACAGTTTGCACTCCGTATATTCTATATTACAGGCAACACTAATTAAGACTAGGTAGACTACTGGCCCTGTGATAAGCTGTGACCTGTCCAAGGTGTATGCAGCCTCTTGAGACCCCCTGCTGGATAAGCGGTATAGATAATGGATGGATGTTTATTTTCTTATCACAATCAAATCTAACAGATACACTGTACTTGTAATTTTTGTTTACATCTGTCAAAATCAGTTAGTATAACCGTGGTGGTATTACCTTAACATATAAGAAGAAACACTTAATCGTCCCACATGGGGAAATTAATTTTCTGCACATGCATAGTACACAACATGACATACAGTTAGTACAAACTATCAACATGCACATGCAGAGCAGTAGGCTACACCATGAGGAGTGCCCGGAGAGCGTTCAATGGGTTAAGGGCCTTGCTTAAGGGCCTTAACCCCAAGAGTGGTGGACGGCAGTGGACAGATGATGGCATGTCTGCCGATTTTCGGCCAATCACGTACCCAAGAACTGGCAACTTCTGGGTCCCAAAGCCTCTTGGTCCCAAGCCCGACTCTCTAGCCTCTTCGCCAACACCACCCCATGTGATAATGTGATCATTTGTGTTTAGTCATGTTTTGGTAGGAGGATATTGGATACAGGTATGAGCCTCAGTCACTGCTCTGGTGTTGTCTTGTAGCCATCATGAATAGCTTTCTCAGAGATGCAGGACAAGTCAGTAATCAGGTTATGCTAATCCATCCCTTCACCAGTGTATCAGAATGCTAAATGAAAGGTTAGTTAAACGACAGATCTTTGGAATTCACCAATCAGAAGGACTAGTTGACTTTCAAGAGTCAGATATTTTGAGTGCAGGGAAACAGTTAAACACGGAAACTGGGAAAACTTTGTGCCTTTGGCTGAGTTTGTTATCATGAGAATAGGCTGAGAGGTGGAGTATCCATGTGCTGGATTCATCTAATGACAAGCAACACTATTAGGTAGTTTGACATACTGTTTAAGACAGACACGCTGAATGGAGAGACATTTACGTTGAAATTGTATCTTTCTCTAGTAAATGGAAACTGAAATTGCTTGTTATAGCATGTGACAGCTTATGTATCCAGAATGTATGTGCATATAATGCAGCTTTGCAGAATAGACAGTCCTTCCCTTTCAGTGGGAAAATATTATTATATGCCCAGTGACAATTAAATGTGTCTTATATTGTTTTATATTCAACTGTCAGACACATTGTGTGTCAGCTTTATGTAAAACTATATAAAGAATGTAATGTTCAGTAAGTGAATGGTAGCATTATGGTTCTCCGGCTGCCAGTCTAATATCTTACTATTTATATCTGCAGTATTTATTTCTGAAGTTTTGGATTTACTGGAATGTGGTTGTGAGCAAAATGAGTAATGTAGGAGATCTGAAGATGTAGACCACTTGAAATGAACTGATGGAGACATTGTTTTATGTTAATGTCTTTTTTTGTTTACAACAACCATTGTGTTTTTTAACCACTCAGATACTGTATTTACATTTCTGAATTATATTTCTAAAGTAAGGAACAATCAATCAAATTTTATTTGTATAGCCCACATTCACAAATCACAATTTGCCTCATGGGGCTTTAACAAAGAGTACAGGGTGTAACATCCTCTGACCTCTGACCTACACCCTCAACAAGGAAAAACTGCCAAAAAAACCCCCCAACCTTTTAACAGGGGAAAAAAACGCAGAAACCTCCAGGAGACACTCATGTGAGGGATCCCACTCCCGGGAAGTCCAGTGGATGCTGCATGTACACTGCATGTTTGTCTGAAAAGGTATTGTTAAAGTTATTGTTCTGAACATTTTGTTAAAAGTAATTGTATATTCATTTATTGAATCTATACTGCACCTATGTATAAGATATTAATCTTACTTTTGAAAAAAGTTATTATTCCTAGTGTCCTAGTGTAACATTTACTTCGCACATTCCTCTTAATAACGCAACTTACCACATACTCTTCCCATACTGACCGTACATCCAGCTCTGTGTGACTGCTGCCTCCCTTTATGTCACTACTGGAGACGTTTCAGCAGATTTCTATAGTCTATAGTATGTTTAAACCTCCATTAATATGCATCCACTCCATTGTCTCGTGTCAGAAAAGTTACTCCTTGTGAATAAGAATATCAACATGATGTACCTGTATTAATATTACAACTCCTTTAATTTACTAACATAAAGCTACGGTTTCCCAAAATGTCAAATTCAAAATTTGTGATTTCCCATATAAAGTTTGTTTTTTTGAGCACAGTTTCGAATAACCCTTAAATCAAAAACTAAAAACCCAATTGCTTTTCTCTTCAGCCCTATAGGTCACCATAAAGTCACTCACTGAGCAGGAAACGAGAAATCCAGATTATAGACTATGGCCAGAGGAAAACAAAATCAACCCTCTCATATTCATTTGGTTGATGTTTAATTCAGCCACGTCACACTTTTATGTATGACATTCCATACATGCAGAAAATGTTTCTAATAGTAGTGTGCGTGTGTGTGTGTATGTGTGGTTTTCTCTGACTGACAACCCACCTACCGCTGTGTGAGCTGAAGCAAAGCCCAAACATCTGGCAGTGAGCGCAGATTAAAACAAACATGATGATTTGCAGCTACTACTTGACCCAGTTCCTTCAGGTCTCCCCCAGTTTCTTGTCCTCCTGCCAGATGTTAAACACACCTCCTGCCATCTATCACACAACAGTGAAACACTCACTTCTTTGAGGTGCAAAGACCTCATCGACATCCTCCCTTAATTTGGAATGGCTGAGGTCACAAATTAGTTACAGTCACACATGTTAGAATAGCGAGACCAGGTGAGACACAGGTCATAAATGTATAGTCTCCTTGGGCTGGGGTCAAAGGTTTACTCAACTTAAAGTGGAAACTTATTCTATATTACACTGACACCCTATGGAAAAAACATGTAGTCATTTCCTGGAAGAGAATGGTGAGACAGAAGAAAGAAATGAAATGGCTCTTCTATAAAGCACCAGACACAAACCCGGCTCTCTCTCTCTCAGTGATTGTGCTGTTTCTATGTTACCAGCCTAAAACCATAGAGGTTTAACAAGGCTGTTGTTATTTCAAGAGAGAAGTACTTTAAAATCCATCCAATCATTTTTGAGGAGGGATCAACGGGAAGATATTTTTCTTTGAAAATAACATTTAACAAGATCCCAGCTGATATCAGACTTTTAAAGATGATACCATTATCAACTGCTGAACTTTAAAAGGCTGACTTGTGTGTCTGGCCATCTAATTTGGCCCATTATTCACTCTCCCTTTAAGTTCGATTTAAGTCCCCACCAACTCCTGAAGGATTAATTTGGCTATGGTGTGCGGCTGCACCAGCTAGTCTCTCACTCTGTGTGTCTGTTGTTAGTCTTTAGCAGGCAATATACATCATACAGGTCATATACATTGGGGCTATTTGTTGAAAACAGCAGCCTGCAGCTGGAGACCAGGCTGACGTGAGCAGTGAGTTACTATGTACTGTCATCTCCACTAGGGAAACGTAATGATCTGTAACTTAACATGTACCATCTGTTGCGGTTACCAATTGCGGTTTTGCCAGAAACCTATTGCTTTAGTCATTTTTACCTAAATTAATTGTCCTACAACTGCACATAATAGTCCATAAACTAGAGGAGATTTGATTGTCCACTATTTTCAGTTGTGTATATCTGAAGCAGTGACATCTATCCAAATTCCTTTCACTGGTATACAGTCAAATACATGGAAGAACCTAAAAACAACCCTTAAACATTCTTCAGAGTTCAGCTAATGGGAGGCTCAGTGTTACAGATCGTTACGCTCCCGTTGTGGAAAGAAACCAAAGGGACCAGGAAGCAAAACTGTTTCCTCTGCCTCTGGCTTCAATCACGCTGTCTGTGTCCAAACGCAGAGGTATGTTCAGCGCAGTAACCTGAGGATGATGGCCTCCCTGGGGCCTCAGTACGCCTGCCCTGGGCTTTCCACTCTGGCTTGACGGGTGAAGTCTTCTTTTTGCACTCTCTGGCAGGTGGCTATGGGGAATAAAAAAACCATCTGCCACAGAGACGGACGTTAGGTAGACAAGCAAACACTGAGGTGAGGTTTAAACAGAGGGTAAGACTGTCTAAGGGCTTCTCTGTTCATTTAGAAAAAACCTGAGGTGAATTACTAGTTTGACATCTACAAATAAACAATACGTGCCTCAGTTTTTTTTGACAGCCTACATTTTAATCACTGTTGGACAGATACAATACGACTAATCCAGATGTTGTGGATGCTGTTTGGTGCAATCTGTCTTGTAGGCTGACATAAAGAGGAAGGCATAAATTACAAGCAGGAGGAATATGTCATGAAGTTGATGGCATAAAAATGTATTTTCAGACAGAGGCATACTGGATAGTCATCGTTCACCGTCTCTGGTGGGAAAAGTATGAATGAGTTGGTGAACGTGAGCTGTCGTTGCTGGTTAGTCATGTCTACTGTGTGTGTGACTCAGACTGTGCAGTGATCTAACTCCGGTCGCATCATCTGAGAACTGAGTGAGAACAGCGCTGTTGAGGCCAGTGTGTTCTACGCCTTTGACATTGGCAGATGAGAAGCTTAAGCACCGTGTTACCTGTTGAAAGATTGAATACAGGAAAAAGAGACCCAGATGCGTTTATCATTTTGGAAAAGGTTGACCGAATTCCCCAGTCTTACATGGTAACCATGGCGATGGCACTTTTGTTTTCCTGTGTTTTGACTGTGCTCTGCTGGAGGTCGTCTCACACAACGTGATCTCACTGGGTTTTCATAGCACAGTATCACGTCACTGCACTCACAGCAACAACGCTTGTACATTAGGCAGCTTCAGTGTGAGTGATGTTATTTTATTGTATAAAGTTATGGGCTGACAAAGAACACTGGAATATAATTTTTAATATGTAATTAAAAAATTATAAAATGATATATATTTAATATAATTTCTTGTATGAGTCTGGCTTTTAACTATTGTACCGTTTAATCTTTAACCTTTAATCATATATGAAGTCATATAGTTTGTTTTCTAGTTGGAAGTCCAAAGTGCAATGGCAGCTAATACTTATTGCCATGTAATTGTGTTTTTGACTCAGTGTCTCCAGTGTTATTGATTTAGGGGCTGCATACATTTAGCATCTTTTTGTCTTATTCTGATATGTAATGCAAGTAACATAATACGAGGTTTCAACTCTGTTTTCATGCTATAAACTGACGTCCTATACATTTAGTATTTGTCCTGTACAACCACAAACAGGAACCTTTTTTATACATACATTAAATGAGGAAAATACTAATACTGTTGGCTGGATTGCCATGCATTATGAAACAGAAAGAGCTGATTTCTAAATGCAACTCAAGTAAGAATTTGAATGATTAAAGGGACCGGCGACACCTTTGATATATATTTTTTGGAATCAGAGGCAAAAGTAGTACTTGTTAACAACCATCCACATATGTTTTGCAAATTCTAATTGGCTGCTAGATAGAGCCAGCCTGAAAATAAAGCCAGAAGTGTTTGTTGAAGAAAACTGTTCTTATTCCAATAAAGCTTCATGCAGCAGGGCTTTGATGTTGCGAGTACAAACCCCAATGGACTACAGCTAAAGACAGTTTCCTCCGTCCCAGTAACCTAAATCTGGTGGGGGAAAAAAATACTCTTCTATATTTAGATACTATTGAGTTTCATTTGTGATGTTGATGAGCAGACAAATGCTTCACACCAACAATGGTTTCTTTTTTGTGTACTGTAAATAGCATGTTGGTTTCTTGATGGACAGCTATAATTGCTGTAGCTTCAAACTAAGTCAAAAAAGGAGGCCATTAATGGCACATGCCATGGTCACAAATACAATCATAGCTGTGTGAGTGTGACCGAGAGGCACAGTATAGAATCTATACTGTGCCTGTCACAGAAAATACTGTACACAGCATCTGTACTATAGATGCTGTGTATTTTCTCCTTCCCTCCCATTCCCTCTCAATATAACGTCTTCATACCAACAGATGTATTTCTGAATGGGCAACAACTGTTAAAGGTGCATTAGGTGCCAAATCAGAGTACACATTACATTATGTCGCTCACTATATAGTGCACTATATAGGGCTTAGGGGGCGATTTCGGACACAGCCCTAGAATCTTCTGATCCGTAGTCAGATGCGTTATCCATTGCGCCACTGGCCCGGTGACTACAGGGAGATGCAACACAACCATATATATACACACACACACACACAAAAAATGAATAGACCATGAGTGAACGTTTTTTGTCCCTCCATGCGGGGACCAGAGACAGACTAGGCCTATGCTGATTGTAAGAGGTGACAAATGGGGCGGATGATGTGTTGAAATGAAATATAATGCAATATGATGCAATATGTGTGATCTGATATAAAGTGATGTGCTATAATATAATATACATGGAAGTACTGCACCTATAAATTGTTGCCAATGCCATTAAATAACAAAAAGAATACCATGAATTAATTTCGCCCCTTTGTTTGTTTTTTTTAGAGAAGGCAATAAAAGACTGATATCAGAATGGAAATGTTTTAGCAATGACTGCTCTGAGGTGTCCATCAAAGATTTTTAAAAAAAACTGCCAAGAATCTTCATCTGAACCTCATGTTTTCTGGGCATGTTCAGTTTGAAAATCCAATTTACAGCAGGTAAAGACATTTGACCCAAACTTCTGCCCCTTATTCATTTTAATGAGTTTGTGAAATGATTCGCAGTGATCATCTGTCACCTCTCATTTCTTTCCCCACAGCGAATAGCAGTACTTTCTCTTTACAATGTCATCTCAACTGGAAATGAAAATGAAATAAAAATGCGGGGGGGGGGGGGGGGACTTCCCTTAATGATTTAATATTTCTATTAACTTGTCAATTACAAGTTCAGGTTCATGTACTTCACAACCAATGTAAAAACCCGTACAGACACCACACATTCTTAAGAGTTTGAGTCAGCACTATTTTTGTATATTTTAGTTGAATCTACCTGGATTTGCACCCTAACCTCTAAACTATAGAGATCTGAATTGTTTCCCCTACCTTGAATTCATGTTTAAATGATATGGCCTTCTGGACAAACAACGTTGATCTTAAAATTAAAAACTGGGTGATGTTAAGAGGTGTCAACCCTGACTAAACATCATGTTATTATATATGTATTATTCACATCACATGGGGATTATTATGATAATGTGTTTTTTCATCTCAGCATCCCTGGCATAATTATGAATGAAACAGATATAAGGGCTTGAAAAAGCAAACCCACGAGACAAAAATATAAAGATTCAGCAAAATTGGATGCAAACAGAATTAAGAATTGTTGTGACGTTTATAGAATATAAAATCATAAATAAAACACAGCAGAAAGCATATTTTCATAAGAAACAGTACAGCCAGGTCATCCAAACACTTCAGTTGGAGGTAATCCAGAAGCTATCTCTGCTGTGAGCGTTAAATCGCGTCTGCCTTTACACTATCAACTCCTAGACAGAACCAAGTTAAATAAATGAAAACCAAGCAGATCTGTAACGTTATGAGCACCGTGCCCTCTGAGATCTCAGTCATTACTTTGGTGAAAAACAATAACAGACAGAATCGATGGCATGAGTTGAGATAAAGCAAATAAAAGAATAAGTAGCAATAAACCCCATAAACCGCAGGTTTCTATTCAGCAGAGCAAAACACGGTTGTGTTCAAAATCACAGGCTGTCAGCACGTTACATCCAGAAATAGCATCTCTTGTCATCTCTTGTAATCTGAACCCCATTGTTTGTAAAGGTTTTTACAGTGACTTTGTGAAGCTGTTTTATTACAGATGGAGGACACATCTGGATCACACAAGCCTTTTTCACAGGTACGGCTTTTAATTAGATGCAAATGCCGTCTAAACTACATAACAGGACTGCTCGTTACTGACTGTTGTGGGTCAAACCCTGAACTTGAAACCTGAAAACCCCTGAGTCCGATTTGTGCATGTCTGCAAACTAGGACAAGTTTATGAAGGTTGTTTTCGTTTCATGGAAGCCAGCAAAAAAAAAGTCGTATATTTCAGCGCATGGGTATATTAATTATTTTTAGCTTGTTCTCCGACAGAATTGCTACAGTGAAAAAATAGGTTCCTCTACTTGCACAAACCATAATGAAATTTGCCTAGATGTATTTTTTTTAATTGCTTCTATTGTAAAGCATTTTGTTTTACACTGTTTTCAGGAGAAGCAAATAAAATTAGATTAATATCACATTGTCCATCTATTTCAGCCATATACCATATTCCTTCCTTCCTTGTTTACTTCCCTTTGTTGCTGCTTCTTTGTTTACAGTTGTTACAATGTTTTACATTTTTATCTGCTCCTCTCTGTGCGTTTAATTGCCCCACGGGGACAAATAAAGTTTTTTTTAATTGAATTGAATTTGAATTGAATACAGTATGAACCTACATTTAATTTGACTAGTTTATTCACTTGTTTGTTGCTATTGACCTTATTTTGATTATTTTTAGTGAAATACTTTTATCTGTCCATGTTAAAAATGTGTATATTATTACCATTATTTTTGTGAAGAGCAGATGGAGTGCAAATTGTTTACAGTGAAACAGCAGAGATAGGCCAACTTAAAGGTAAAACAGTTCACACTGTGTTCAAGGCTGTTAGATGAATATTGCAACTGTTTTTTTAGCTTCTGTGTTTGACATGCTTTGGGAGTCTCGATGACAACGAGATGATAGAGTGGAAGACAGGTGGGAAATGTATTATGTTTCTAAGCTTGTGATATTCATAATCTTGACCGAGTTTATGCAGAGGCAGGCTTTTCCTGTTTACATTCTACTCTTGGCTTATGTAAACTAATACATTGGACACTTTGCATTGAGTGACAGATTAGGTGAAAAGCAGGACTTCATACAGGCTGATGTTAACATAACCAGGTTTCATAACCTGGCAAATTGCATAACAGCAATAGATGTTTTAGACACAAACAGGTCATCTCTTTCTACCTGTATCGCTGCCCGAGTGTGATCTCAAAGAATTAGCATTATTACTTTTATCATAGTTCATTTTAGATAAGCTAAGCTGACAGTTGGCTGCCACAGACATGGATGCAGGAATACATTACTATTAAATTCATCCGTAACTGCAATACAATCAAAATATCACTTTCATTACATAGATAGATAGATAGATAGATAGATAGATAGATAGATAGATAGATAGATAGATAGATAGATAGATAGATAGATAGATAGATAGATACTATGGGGAAGGAGAATATCTCTGATACCCAGGAGGCTTGAGAGTGTTTTTGCTGGATTGAAATAAACATAGACTTGGATATAATATTTCTCACTGAAGCTATCCTAACACAAACTCCATTAAATGGCTGCAGCAGCCTTATGAATACAAACACAACCCCAGTGTAATATTTAATATTTTGTGGGGTATGTATAACCTTATGCTCTTGCTAAATTTTCCCGAGGCACCAAAACTCCTCCTTATGAAAGAGTCTAAACAGGATGATACAGAGAAGTCTCAGTCCTGTTTATGGATGCATTATGGGTAATATATTTTAACAAATGTACAGCTGCTTGGTTAGTTTAGGCGAGGATACCAATTACCTACAGTACTAAGGCTGTGAGGCGGAGCCATATTAGGATGGATTTCCTGTCCTAGTACTCCCTGTGGTTATTACTGTGATGATACATTTGATTTTATAAATGAAATCTCGTTACGTATTGTTGATATTTAAACCAGTGTGCCTTACAGAACAGTTTTTATGTGAACTAATGGTGTGTAGCTCAGTTTCACTCTAAGCTGCACACAACAAGGGCACAGTCTGACATTAACATTTATTGTGAGAAGCGTGCAATGCAGTGTGCTGCAGATGGAAATGGGAGGAATATATTTTCGGTAGGTGTTGTGAGCCTGACATCCGTCATGATTGATCAAATCACCTCTTTTCCCTGCCATTAAAAGCAGTGCATGCAAAGCCACAGTGGCCTGACAACTTCCAAATGGAAGAAAAAAGCAAAAAGGACACAAAAGCTTTTCCCCAAGGGGAAACCGGTTCTTTGTGTGGCAGGTGCAAAACCACCATACGCCAATATAGGACACCTTTGAATAACTAATGTTAAAGTCCCATTGTGTGCAGACTAACTTATGTTGTAAGGAAATGATTCCAACAGGAGTCAGGGGTAAACCACTGAGAGGATATCCAGCATTCAGCCTCTGACATACACCGTATGTGGCTGCCTCAGTAATCTCCAGCATGTTGCGTGTTGACAGTTAAAGCTGTATGGATCATTTACACCACAACCACACAGTGTACTGTAATTACAGTGACAAATGTTGGAAGATTTTCTTCCCACAAAGGGAACGTCTGTGTGCGCCTGACATTTTCTTCTGAACATCACACATTCACATACCCTTGAATCCACGGAAACTGAATTTGGCTCATGTTTGGCTCCTGCTTGAATGTTACTAAAACCACCACTCTTCTTTCCATAGCTAAGTACTGTAACCTACACTAAACTAAAGCCTACTGGCGTTCATGTTATTTGGGTCATGGATTCTCAAACCTTTTGGGACCGAGGACATTTGTCAATAACCAGTGTCAGAACACAACAGGTAGAGTATCAGAGTTGAGTCTGTGAATCATGTGTAGATAGTCTCACTTTCATTGACAAATATATACAGTGAAACCTCGACTTACGAACGCCTATACTTGCGAACTTTTCGAGATACGAACCGGAGATGAAAGATTTTTTTGCTTCCTCTTATGAACCAAATTCGACTTCCGAACCCGAGCACGGAAAAATTAAAAACATTTCCCCGGCCGCCGCCATTACGTGTGACCCGTGCGAGTCTCTCAGAGCGTGTCAGGTGACTGAGGCTGTGTCCCAAATCGCTCCCTAACCCCCATATAGTCCCATATAGTTATTTCCCTATGTAGGGAGTAGGGAATAGGGATCGAAAAAAATCGCTTCGATTTATGAACGTTTCAACCTACGAACCCGATCACGGAACAGATTAAGTTCGTAAGTCGAGGTTTCACTGTACTGTCATTGACATTTCATGCTGACTGTGGAGCTTTGTCCGATCCGTGCGCCTGATTGGTGGCCGCAGAGTGATGTTGGCTCACAGCACACCTTTCACAAAAGGTGTGCTGAAAGCGGATCAGTCATCATATGGCTCATTTACACTTTGAACGCACCTTACCCAGGGCTCCTCCCCAGTTGACGGTCACATTACTGTCAATCGGAGACACCCTCCGACTGTGCCTGTTGCCCCAAGCGCAGGCTTGTCCTCCCCACCCCCCCTCGCTGCCTTCTGTCGTGCCGCACCAGGCGGGCACAGTGCGGTGGATGCTGCTGGGTATCGTAGTCTTTTCAATGATACACCATGACTTTATTAATTTATTGCTATTTTTTTCCCCGTGGACCCCCAACCTATGACTGGTGGACCCCCAGGGGTGTGGGGACCTCCGTTTGAGAATCGTGGATTTAGGTAACCTGAGCTTACAGTCAGAGACAAGGGAACAAAAATAAACATCTCTAGCTGTGCTAACAGCTTCTGTGTGGTTGTCATGAGTGACACTTTGGGTTTAATGTAAAACTAGTAAGTTCTAAAATGTTCACAGTGAAAATGTACACATGTACAGGGAAATGATCTACAGCTCCGTTCAGAATTAACATCCACCCACAGGGATCTGAACACAAGTGGACAGCACTAAACACAGGTGTGGACACACACCTGTATGTGTTGTGAATGCATTTTAAGATTCACTTAAGTCACTCAAACCACATTCAGAGGTGGTCTGGCTGGGATTCATGTAGCCACATTCATTTACATGTGTAGACACAGGATGTTTTAGCATCTGCCTACTCAACTGACGTCCTCTGACTTTTTTTTTTTTTTTTTGAGATTTAATCCTGTAGCAGATTTTTGTGGCATCTGGGGGCCAGTGTTGTGAACACAGCATTGACCTATCATGTCCTTCTCAACTCACTACTTGCTTATTTGCACATCCAGCTGAGGCAGCCTCTCCTCCATCTTGAGTCTGGCCAACTGATTAATAATTAAGTTGTTTTCTGTCATAGTTGAGATAAAAACATCTCAGTTTCTTGAAATTACATATATGGAAGTTTTTGTCATCAAAGAAAATGTCTCGGTGGTCCTAAAATGTAATTCTACACCACCATCACCGAATATTAAGAAATGATAACTCTCTTTCTATTTCCCACCATCTCGACCCATGTTGGACCATGACTCTGACTGATTGTACAAGATTGCCTATAAATTAATGTATCAGAACGATAATATATTTTATATATCACTCTCTATTAAACATGAGGCTTTATCATGACTGTTATGTATAATGTTATTAATGGTAGCAAAACCTTGGTCCAGATAACTGGGTCTGACTTTGGTAACTTACCTTGTAAACTCTTATTATTAGCTACACCTGGCTTCTGCTCTGATATTCCAAAATGCTGTGGCCATATGAATGGTAGGGAAGGTTTTCTTATATATGTATTGATAATATAGAAAATACCACATCATGTATAAAACACTAAATACTGGAGACATGTGAACATAGTTAACCAAGTGATTTTCTATTGGATCTTTAAGTGTGTCTTTGCTACAAGCTGAAATCTGACCTGTATGGTAAAGAAAGCCCAGGTGTGTAATGTATGCCCATAGATTACCTAGGCCTTTTGTCCAGACAGATTTATGTTGTAATGACTCTGGACATGAATAAACCAGTTTAGTCACTTGTCACATCAAAGAGAAAAAGACCACTAGGGGTAATTGTGATCCACTGAGTCAGAACATGGACCTGTACAGGTGGGAGAGGTGATAGGCTCAGGAGAAACAAGATATGTGTTAAAGAGGAACTTTCAGCCATAGAAAACTACCTCTTGGGCAAATTCAGGATCCAGTTTCCAAAATGTTGCCAGTGACTCCTGGGGCTGATGGGAGGAACCAAGTTTTACATATCCATGATATGTTTTCATTGTCTGGGTTAACTGGTTGACCTTTACTATGGAGCTGCTTATCAACTATACCTGGGTTTTTTTTATATATATCCAGCTAGGTGTGCTATAATAAATGTGCATCCATCAATGTGACTAGAATAGAGAGGAAACAAGAAGTTGATTTTTGACAGTCTGTCTAAACATGTAGCTTAGTAAATACATACAGAAAGGTTTATTAGGTATTTTCCCATTTTAGTCTGATGGGGAGGAAACTAATATGAGCAGGTGACACAGATTAAAAAAGTTGAGCTGCTGTCAGACAGTTTGTGCTGCCAAGCGAGACGTAGTGTGATGAGCTCAGTCAGATCCACATGTAAGCTGTAAATCAAACCTCCTCTCCTCTCTCATACTGCCATGGCTGCTGCTGGGAGCACAAGCGGAGAGACTGAAGTGCACACAGGGGCTGGTGCAATGAAATGGCTGAATAGAATATAGAATAGCATTGTAGCAGAGTGCACAGCATGAGCAGCAAAAAGGGAAACAATCTGAGAGCTGGGATGTTGGACTAATGTTAATACAGAGAAATAAAAGGGAAAAACAGAGCATCGCAGGAGGAGGCCTGCTGGGTGAGTGGTGTATGACAGGAATCATGAGCAAAATGTTAATGTAACTGCTGCTGAATTCTTTTACATATTTGTTTGCCCCCTCCGTGGTTTAGCAACAAACGCACTTTGGTAAAGGTTGTGAGTGTAAGGGAAAATGACTAATGACTGATTAAAGAGAAACTTATGAAAACGATGATGACTAGAGGATTAAAATGGCCTGATGCTCTCCCAATTGTACTGTATTCCATCCGCAGTACACCAAACGCCACAACTGGGCTGAGCCCGCATGAAGTGTTGATGGGCCGACCTATGCCCACAGGGGTTACGTTACCCCTGACACCCCATAAAGTAAGCCTGTTATGGACTGATGACTATATGACTGTATATGTCAAACGTCTGACTGAGATCTTAAGAAAGTTTCATTTACAGGTTTCTGATAGGCTGCCGAAACCATCTGATGAGCCTATCCATCCTTTTCAGTGTGGTGATTATGTGTTGATTAAATCTTTGGAAAAAGAATCTCTCTCTCCTAGGTGGAAGGGCCCATACCAGGTGCTGCTGGTGACGAACAGCAGTAAGGATTGAAGGGAGATCTGAGTGGGTCCACACGACACGATGTCGACTGGCTCCTGTTGCTCCACACTCAAAGGATGTGTGATCAGGATTATCCTCTTCCTGATCCATGTGGTTGTGGTGTCCTGGGGGTGGTGTCCAGGAGACAGACAGGAGAGACAAGATGGGCCTAAAGGCTGGCTGCCAAAGATGAAGGCAGGAGATCCCCTGCCACAGATGACCACGTAAGCCCCAAACCCTTTGCAGACACCAGCACAGTCCCAGTGCCGTACACACACAATACACACACTGATGAAATAAGCACAGATGAACTGACAAGGACAAAGATATATCCTGTGCTTAAAGGAGAGAAGGACGACTCACACACGTACACTGATACTGATATTCCTGGTGGAAAGAAGAAGAGGGACACTGACAGAATGTGTTTCGGAAGTGTCGGACCTTTAATTACTAAAGACCTTGGGTATAGTGACTGTGTGTCCGTGATCCCTGTTGTTATGAGACAGTCACCTCTCCCCGAGAAAGTGTACTTAGTGTGCGGAGACAAAGCATATCGCTGTATGCCTCAACCTGTACTGCAAGGTACATGCTATCTGGCCTTCTTGGTTCCAATGATAAGAGAGGCACGAACAGCTGAGCTTGCCCTGTAACATTCCTTAGGGAAACGAAGCAAGAGAGAGTTGACCACATTCCAAAGAATTGCAGGTGCACTTATCCCGAGTTGTGGTGTCTATCTTTCCCATGAAGAGATCTTAGCTCTTTCCAAAGTTTTGGAGGTACATCTTAATGTATCTAGTCACACTACAGCTACAGGAAGTCAAAACGGTGGCTCTACAGAATCGGATGGCTCTGGATATTATGCTGGCCGCCCAGGGTGGTACTTGTAAACTTATTGGTACTGAATGCTGTTCTTATATCTCTGATGCAACTATTGATGTGATGGATATGGCCCATAGCACTGCTGAAGGTGTTAAGGCCTTGCATGAGCATCATGGAGTTGACTGGGGTGATTTCACAGGTTTTCTTGGGTCCTGGGGTAATGGACTGGTGAAGTTGGGAACTTTGATTTTAGTCGGACTTCTGTCTGTGCTGACTCTAATCACTTGTGTTGTGACCATTGTGAAATGTGGCATCAAGAATGTGACCAGTAATCGTTTAATGTAGTTAAACTCCAGTAGTTTAATGTTTCCTGTAACGTTTTGATGTTTAATGATTAGTTACTATTCCATATATCTGATTTTGTGGGAGATGATTATTTGCATGCATTTCATTCATTCATTTTGTTAATTCCATTTCATTTTATGTTGATTTGACGTGATTTTATCATACTGTGATTTGTATGATTGGGGTGCCATTGATTTAGATTGATTGATTTAGAAGCTGACACTGAAAGTTTTTTTAATTTTGTTTAATCATTAGAAATTACACGTTAGTGGTGAATTCATTCTATTGTGAAATTTAATTGATGTTACTTGCAATCCAGATATGTTAACATCAACTGTACCAGACTTAGGGACAGACTGAAATTGTCTGCTGTGTCATGTCTTGTCTCTGTCTTGGTATTATTTCCTGTTTTATTTTGAAACCCTACCCTCCTCAAGTTAGGTCGCTTCCCACTTCCCTTCAGGTGTTGCCCATTGTTCTGATTGTCATCACCACCTTGATTGTTTCCACCTGTTTCCCCTCCTTCAGTTTGTTAAATAGTCTGTGTTTCCCTTTGTCTTGTGCCAGTGTGTCTTTGTCTGTTGACCAATATCACGAGCATTCTGATTCCAAGCCATAGTCTTTGTCATCGCAGTTTGTAAGTCGATATTTCTCTTTAAGAGTGAATTTTGTTTTGTAATTTTGATAGTATATGTTACCTAGCCATAGCCATTGTTTTGCATTTGTCAGATTGTTTTTCCTCGCTTATGGAGCGGTTTCTGTTAGAATGATTTGGGTTGTACTTTTTATCTTAGATAGGTTTTCTCCCTTTATGAGCTTTTTTTTGTAGATTTTGAGTTGTTACTTTGATAGTCGCTTTAGAATATAGAGAGAGAGTTTTGTCAAGTTTCATAGCCTTGCTTTTTCACTCTGGAAAAGAAATCTTTGTAAATAAAAGACTGTGAATCAAGTCTCTGCTCCTGGGTCCTCTCTTTATATCGGCCTGACATGCTGGAAGTGAGGTGCTAGTAACCTCTCCTTCCGAGTTAGTACTGACTGCAACAGACTGTTTTGTTGTACAGATCCCTATGATCGCCGCCCCACAGTTGGTTTAACGTTCATTCTAAACTTATAGGGGGGTGGTAGAGGAGTTTTTTCCTATTGGGTTTTCGCCTCTACCTGTATGACTTCTGTAACGATCTGTGATTGCAAGATGTTTTATGATTTTAATAATACCAGACAATTATTAATACCAGACATCATATTCCATTAATGAGTGTGTCAACTGTATTCACTGTGATTGACTGTATTGACTATAATGTTGTACGGCTGCTGTGAAAGATCAGACTCTCTTACCTCTCATTTTAAGTTTAATATCAAGTCAACATAATTTTACCTTAATTTAGATTATAGTTGGTCTTATGATCAAAAAGGAGGAATTTGTAAGGGAAAATGTATGTTTATCTTTTAGTGAATTCCGTTTAGACTATTATCCCTTCATGAAGGAGTGACCTTCCTTCTGGTAGAACACATCTGCCTTGCCTCACTGGTGAAAAGGTTGTTTACCGATGCCTTAGATTCACCACCTGCTTCGTCTAGTTCACCAAGACCTTAAATATTTTCTTTCCTGCATGAGCATTTGGGGCTTCCACCGAAGCCTATATAGTCCCATAGTTGAGAGAGATAAGGGAGAACTGAGCGTGGTGCAGTCTGCCTGTGACTACTGTTGTTCATTCCATATGTAAAACAGTGTAATGTGAATTCACACTGTGATCACAGAAAACAACAGGTTGCAGCATCATTCACTACAAACAGTAGTTGCAAATGAGTGCCACATGAACATCATGTCTACAGGACAGCGACGGTGTAATTGGAAAGATGGTTCAGACTCTTTGCTGCTGTTGAAGCTGGAAGCATCTGAGCTGTGTGGTGTGCAATCCTAATCACTAAAGAACGAGCACACACTGCTACTCTGCAGCAAAGATACAGGGGACATCTGTCATTGAGATGAGGACGGATGTAGGTCACTGCTCCGCATGTCTTTGCTGAGCAGGGCCTGATTAAAGCAGGAACCTATATGGCCTAAGATCCCAGCCTAGCTATCAGTGTTAACTTACATACATTATGAAGGCTTTTTTTTTTTTTTTTTTTTTGCAGTTGTGATGGCTGCAGGTTTCAGTGTCATGGGGAAGCCATGCGTTTTGACTTAGAACTGCAGAGACTGGATTATCCAACTGTCAATCAATCATACAGGCGTTGACGCAAGCCCTCCATGATACATTCCAAACAGATGGCCAGCCACCACCACACGCGTCCACCCCCTACAAAGCCCACACCCGGACCTCGTCCTTTGGTAAGAGACTATAAGCTTCTTACATTTTTTTTTAGTGCTTACAGTAATTGTAATTTAGTTTTTTTCATTGCAGCTATCATAGTCACAATTTTGCGCAAATGATGTTCATAACCACCTTTTGCTATAAGTTGACATTATTTACATTTACCACATTTAGTTGCCAGGCAACAGATACAAAATTTAGAGAAAATACCTTCATGACTTTTAAAACCTGTGACTGTGCTTAAGATAATAGCACGCTGGGGGGGCTGAGCAGTGGGTGTATTTTGGGGCAGGGTGGCGACCCCTGACATCTGGGCCGGCAGGCAACGCAGGAGGAGGAGGAGGCAGAGTCAGAGCAGGTGTCTCTGCTGACATCTGCTTCAGTTCACTAGGGAAACACAAGCACCCTGCAGCTCCACCACTGACAATGCCACTGAAGAGCCCTGGCTCCATATAAACAAGGTAGACTCTTTTCCACTTCTTCTAGAGGCTCTGGAATTATCTGGCACCGGCTGAGTGTTTCTGTTTCAGGCTTTGTTTCACAATGGTTGTGTTTATTCTTTTAAAATAAATCTTTTTTTAAAAATGTTGTTTTACATAAACGTATAATGCCTATGGAGAATTTGTGCTATTTTATATGCAAAGTAAACAGCACTATAGTAAAAAAGCACAACATTTTGTGTCAGGAGGCTGCACGGTTGAGATGATGTGGTTGGTTTTGATGTAGTCTTGATGCAGTCACTTTGGGTACTCTCTGTGGCCCACGTTCATTTTCAGTGTGGCTTCAGGGAAGAGAAGTAGATTAATGTGTATAGTATTAAGAGGATTCGACCCAGATCTCTCTCAGACATTAAAGACAGATATCTTTGGATGTTTACTCTCATGCAATATTGATGCTGTCATGTTTTCTCATCAATCTACTTCCTTCTTCAATCTAATCACGCTGACAAGGCTCTTGATTCAGACTGTTGGTCCAAGTTTGTGCTCCATTTATCCAAGTGCATTTTGAAAGGCTTTGTGGTGCTCTGTGAACCTCTCCACTTCTCCTCCACCAAAGCTCTGCAGCTCTGTCAGAAGTAGCCTCAGTTTGTATCGAGCTCTGCTGATAGGCTTTCACATCACGGCGACTTACCTGTGTGTTTGCTCTAATCAGACTTCGATCTTTCTGTGCGCTCCTCAAACAAGGAATTAAACTAGGACAATGATATGATGGCGGGTGTGCAGATGATGGCAGCAGGGTGGTGTGTTGACATGGATTTATATTGACCTGAAGACACAGGAGGTGGGGAGCATCTGACACAAGTATCTGATAGAAATTCTGAGCATGTGCAGGGGTGGCGGTGAATAAAGAAGCCGTCACCACAGAGCGACACTATGATCAAGACAGCCTGATGTTTGAGACTCAAACATCAGGCAACATCAAACAACGCTTCTCATATTTAAAAAAAAAAACTGAAAACAAGTGAAACCAGTGAACATGAAATTAAAAGTACATATTCTATGGGAATTTTCCTTTAGCATGGTTTAGTAATTCATTCAATTTATTTATTTATTCATTATGCAGATGCTTTATTCTAAGTGGCCCAGTGCCAGTGATTAACGTACGATTGACTTTGTCTCATAAATGTCTGCATGTCTCCTGGGGAGCATATAAAAACACAGCTGCGGTTTTAATGGAAATTTTCATAGAAAAGTCTTGACTCTAACAATCTGTGGAAATTTGCTTCTGCGGATTGTGTGTATATATATATACATGTGTGTGTGTGTGCGTGTGTGTGTATATATATATATATATATATGTGTGTGTGTGTGTGTGTGTGTGTGTACTGTCATTGTATTGTATAGAATTAATATTTCCAAGCAAGTTCCCTCAAAGAACGTTTGTTATTTTTATTATGGTATATTAATTTAAGGTTTGACCATTACAAGAAAAAAGAAGTTTGTAAGTCATTTACACACACTAATAACCTCTGTGGCAGTGTCTGGGGAGAAGCTTCAGTAAGGCAGAGGCTATTGCTGAAAAATACATATACATATTGTGTTCAGGGTGGCCATTATTCTCAAATGTCAAAATGCTCAGGAAGTTAAAATGGCAAAAGTGGCAGCTGATTACAGTGCAAACTAAAATGTGCTCCTGAGTATATGCTTTGGCTTCTGCCTTCCAGGAGCCATTCTGCAGACACTATTTGGAACTATTTCTACTGCCAATTAACTGCTAGTGTAACCTTTTGCCAATGCACAGCAGCTCTCATATCTGAACGAGCCCAAGGACTTGCACTTAAAGGTGTAATTCAAAATACCTACATTTCATAATAATGCCTAAACAAATGAATTCAATGGAACGGATTATTTTAAAGGACATTTCTATTATATATATATTATATATATACACACACACACACACACACACATGTATACATACATACATGTGTATGTCATATAAATTGTTATATTTATTTGCATTTGAGTCAAAAAATGTCACAAAAAATGAATGTGAGGATTTATAATTACAGGCACAATTTGCCTTCTTGTTAATTAACATACTGCTGAACAAAGGATCATGATTTTGTCAAAACAGGCACAGGGAAACAGGATTCCTACAGTTAAACAGACAGATGACATGTAGTAGAATAAATGTTACAGTGCAGTAGTGACCAATGGAGGCTCCTGTTTAGGTCAGCAGGCTTATCTGTGGAGACGGGGGACCCCTGTCACTGATGAACTCGCTGCTGATCTGGCATCAGCCTGTCTAGGGACAGGATTAGGGGGTGACTGTGGAGGTGAGGACTTGCAGATAGATCAGTGGCCACGGACAGAGCCATACATGCAAACAAGCCGTTTTCCAACAGGACTAATTAACCTTATATTGCTGAACACATGTCCCCTGCAGATTGATCTCCTGCTTAATCCCCTCTGTGCAGATCCCAGAATATGATGTGATTACTGGAAGCATATGATTGGGAAACCATGCATATCATGTGGAATATTCACAGACGAGCTCTCTCTTTGGAGATGGATTGCTGTAGTGATTCTCCATGATCTCTTTAACCAGATTTGGTTAATACTAAATGCAATACACCCAATTTCCTTTTTATTTAACCCTGTCGATTTTGTTCATTTATGGTGTTTTTCATTTCCCACAGCAGCCACTCACTGCATATAATGATTAGATTTAGTTCTTACAAAACCCAGATTAGCTCTTATCTCTCGAGAGATCCAAATCAAATGGCTGGGATTTAGTCATTAAATGGGGTAGGGATCTTGTATAGAACTTATGCCATTGTTCAAGCAAATATCTAAAACACAAAAAAGTTGTAATGAGCCTTTGATTAGTAAGTCAGGTATTAAATAAGTCCAAATCTCAATTCTCTTAAGGTTGTAATGAGTGTTTACTCATCTGCTGCATGCTGCATTAAAACTACACACGTACATATGTATGACTTAAATCCCTGTGCTGCACCAGCCACATGCTTGGTTGAATTCAGTAAACCTGTGCTGTGCTGTTTGCTTGCCAATTAACACTAAGATCTGGACGATATGTGCTAGCTAACATATTTATGTGCAACAAAAGCCCTGTGGAGCCACAGGGTCCTTATAGAAGAACATGCTCAGGGACTATTAAAGTAACAGGGAAATAATGGAAAATAACTATTACAATAACTATTACATGTACATAAATATACGGTGCAGTATTACTGTATACTTGACTGACTGACTTCCAACTGCAATTTAGCCTACAACCTGTTTTCATAATGAGATTTAATTTCCTGCCCACGTGTCTCTCCAGGTGTGCTTTCAGGTGACTGATAAAGTTAAACATGGTTTGACATGGTTGACCCAGCACACATCATTTTGGTACTGCACACACAGCATTTCAGCTGTCTTTTATTAGGACCTTGTGTGAAGGGCTAGTTGCAGGTGTGCTTTCTATTGTGGGCACCGTGTTGTTGTTGCAGCTGACCTTGGCCAGACAGATGCATGAAGTTCCACATGAGAAAGGAAGTAAAATTTCCTCAACATAATGAGCCATAGGCCAGAATCAGGTCTTAGTTCTTTTGAGTTGCACACATAGAGTCCAAGCAGCAAAATCCATCCCCGTCTCTGGTGTTGACCTACACTTTTTGAATCATAAATCTCCACAAATTCAATAAAGTAACTAAAATGATCTGTGATAAATGGCAACAATAAGACATTGCAATGATTTTTTTAAAATAAATATCTAAATTTAAAGAATTAATCAATCGTCTGGATGTGTGGAATATTCTGAAAATGTCTTCATGTAGTATGTTCACACTTCATTCACATATTTATTTCTGGACACTTCTTGCGTTAAATACAGTGGGGAGTGATTTCCCGGCCACCTCTATGTATGTAAATGTATATATTCACTTTTTTCAGCCTGGTTATGTCAGGAGGTGAAAGTGGTGACACAGACCACTTGTCTGTTCACACGCTGCTATGCTGCCATGGGAAAAGCATGCGAGTCTTGACCCAGTGCAACACACTCACCTATCCACACTCGTCCTCTTTAGGTATTTGTCAACACCTACTTTGTTTTTGGCATGTTAGGAAAGAATCCACAGATTGTGAGTAAAACTGTTTTCCGAGTCTTGGAGCGTGAGTGGATGTGAAGGGGAAGAATGACAGGGGAAGGTTAAATACATGGTGAAAAGTGCCAGGAACATGGAGAGAGGAGTTAGGATAGAGGAGATGCTGAGAGTCACACATGCATGCACACACACATGCACACACACGTGCACACACACGCCTACAGCGAGGAGATATGCAGCAGATTAACTTCCCTTCTGAATATGTAATGAGTTTAACATCCACGATGAGACGGCAGTTGATTCCTGGCAAAGCAGCTATGATCCATGCAGCACATTCAGGATAATCTGCCACCAAAGATAACAGCAGAACAAAGCTGGGGAGAGCAGTGCAGGCGGAGGAAGCCCTCGGCTCTGCAGCACCAGCTCTACCTCACAGCTATTTGAATGGAGAATTCCCGCTGCATTACCTTTGCATGGCTCCAGGCTGCGCTCCTTGTGTGGGGGTGGGTGGCACTGGGGGTTGGCAGTGTTGGCTCAGGAAGGAACTTGTAAAAGTTCTATTTCCCATTAGCTCAGCTTTGATCACAGTCGGACATCACTAGCTCAGCTTGGGAAACAATGATATGTGACATGTCTCTGGGGAGAGTCACTTGACGATATATTTAAATATTTGCTCTTTACTTTCATTCATAATAGCACAATTATGGGTGCTATGTAGTAATTAATGCTCATATAATCTACACTGTTGGAGCTCTCATTCAAAAAAGTGTGTACTGCATAATGATGGACTTGCTGGAGCCTTGGTGACTCACAGGAGAAAGACTGAAAAACGTTTGTTAGTACTGAAGTAGCAAGATGTTCTGACTCTTTGTCCCTGACTCTTTGTCCCCAACCTCACCAATGCTTTATCCACGAATGAAATATGGGCCATAATAAAAAGAGAAATCAAAGCAAATGCACAACACTAAATGTTTCCCAAAATCGTTGTGGTTCAAGTGTTTATGTCTCTGAGAAGTTTCATCAGTGATTGGATGCCAGCATGTAAAGTCTCCAGTTTGGTGGAGTGGAAACTTCATCCATCTTTATTCTTTTGAGCTGCATGGGTTGGAGTAAATTGGTTGATATTTGGATGTACCTTAAATCTAATAATTTGATTGCACAAAATCGACTTGGTTAGCGTGAGGGGAAGCTGGTGGTTTGGGTAAAAATAAGACAACCTCTGTCCTCCTGGCCGTCTGCAGAGATCATTCAAACACACACTGTTTAACTTAAGATGGTCCATATTACAGGCCACCTTGAATAGCAGCCACTGAATGCAGCTTTCCCATGCTGAGTGAAATGCATTTCATGATTTTTTCCCAGCATGAATATGTCAGAAGGGAAAATGGGGCATCTTCACTGGCATGCTGCTGAATGCTGAGCCTGGAGATTTGGTCTCTGGCAGTGAAAGCCACTTGACATTTAAAGCTACTGAGCGCGTGAACAGCATATTTGGTAGGTACAGTATGGATATAGGTGGAAGTGAGAGTTACTATTACTCTCGTTATCCATTCTGGGCCCATTATTCCAGTTGGTTTAGTGACAGGACATCAGACAGTGTTTCTTTTGTATTACATTTGCTTGTTCTAGAAATGGAATTCAGGTTGGGCTGCTTTCCCCTTCTTAGTTTCCTGTGGCATTTTTAACAAGATCTCAAGTGGCAGGTAATGGGGAGTTTTAAGAGAGACTTCTCTTGCATCCAGTCTCCTGCTGGAGTCTGGATAACACAGTGACCTAGTTAGGAGGACGCTGATGGTCTGTCCCACCTTGTCTGCAGTGACCTGAGACTAACACAGGCAATTACTTTTCCTCCTATACGTGATGCTCTGCAGCTCTGAGTTTTCCTACAAAGATTAGAGTAGGCCTAGGCTTAGCCCAGCCCTGCTAACACGCGACACTTATCTGAACGCGCTGAATGCAAACACTCTCTCTGGCCTCATACCATGGAGAGTTGGAAAAAAGCCCTCCGCTCATCTGGCTCCCAGCTTTCCCTGGACCCAGCTACAGACCTGCTGAGAGGGAGGCTTCAACCCTTAACAGTCAAGTGCAGTTGGCATCCAATTATTTGTAGGAAACGGTAAAAAGAAAGATAGTTTCAAAAAAAAAAAACACCCTGCACAGCACTTTTCTCAGGCTCCCGTTTCCATGCTCTCCAGGGGTCCCTGCTCCCCAGGTAGCCCCACCATGGTGCTAACTCCTGTGAACTCAACTACATTGTTGTCTTTTTAAGCAGTGACAAACTTCTCTGAGGACTACTGGAATGTGTGATTTTTTTTAAAAATATATATTTCTTCTCTGCTCTGTTGGTTATGCGTAGGCAGATTCTGTTGAAAACCTTGATTTTATTTTTGAACCCCCGTCGCCTCCCTGAGAGAGGACGGCACTGTGTCACTGGATCATCTGCCAGAGGAGCTGCCACGGTGCCAACTGCTTTTCATTCAGACAGAACAAACGCCCGCATTATTCCAGCTGCCATGTCTTTGGAATGGGCTGCCAATTGGTCTGCCAGGCCACTGGGCCGCGCACTTACCAGCAGATATGTTCACTGTCAGTGATAGGAGATTTGTCTCTCTAACAGAGTGCATTGTGGGTGCTACGCTCCTGTGCAAAACCGAAGGCTGGAGCCAGGATGAGTGAGGATCAGAGGATCATTGTCAGGGCTGGGAACCTCAGGAGTGCGGGATGTTGTCCGTTCACTTATCAGATGCTGATGAGCCTGAGTGATGTCTGAGTGCTGCTGTGAAGTGTTGTTTCTCCAGCACCAGCAAACTGCCAGCCGTGTAGATTGAAGTAGGTCCACATATCCCAGGGTAAATGTGTTTACATAGCACGCTCAGGCCGACAGTGCACTCTCACTAAGTGGCTGTTAAAACACTGCCCGTCTCCTCCCCACCGCCTGGTTAATGGCCAAGTGATGATGTGCAGAAGGTCAGACAGTAGGTAGGCTGTCGTGACCGTGGCCCTGCGTCTTAGTGTGACTTGCCTGGATCTCTGCTGCTCAGTGTCAGTCCTCCCACTGTGTTGCATTAGGGGTAATGTCGGAGGAAGTGCTACGCTCCTAAAACGTAATCAGTACCTCGTCAAACGAGGCCAAATAGGAGTTTGACCCACTAACAAAGCTGTCATGACGGCATTTACTTGCTGGCGAACTGCACTGATGAGGTCATTTTCCTCCAGGGCTACTGGTAATTGGTCAGGTCGCAAAGTAAGATTTAGAATAGCAGCTACTGGTTTCAGACGTGCTTTCACCGTCTGCGAATCTGCACTTTCTGCAGTCGACTACATGCTGATGTGTCTGTTCTGCAGCTGCATGACTCATCGTGATGACGGAGTCCAAACCTGTGTCATTAATAAGTCGAACCTGGGCGCGTGGTGAGATGCTCGAAGAATCCAGCCGCAACCTCTCGCTCCGAAAAAAGTGCCGACACATGTTTATTTTGTTTTAGTTGTGTAATAAAGCGCATGTATGATATATGTGTTTTAGGAGATGGGAAAAGACGTCTGTCTCCACGGACCTGCGGTGCAACATCTGGCTGTTTTAATTTACAGCAGCCATCGCTGTGATAAACGTATTGGTGTGAGTAGGAGTAAGACAGCGATGTGAACCATCCAAACCCACAGTGTTTATAGGCAGTGTGACACACTGTATAATGATTTTGCCTTAAGGAGCTGTTATTCATCCTCTCCATGTTTTACATCTTCAATCAGCACTTAAGTATCAATTATTAAAACAAATGTACCTATGAGTGATGTAATACAATACATACAAACAACCACTCTATCATCAGAACCAATGAAGACGGGGGGGGGGGGGGGGGGGGGATTTTTTTGTAGTTTTACGGCTTGAGATCTGGTTACTCAGTGTAAATTCTTGTAAGAAGTCCCACACAAGTTTTCATTGACCTTGATCGCACACACACACACACACACACCCCAAACCAAACAGCCCCAAACCCCCCAGAAGTCAGCAATGACAAAAAGAAAGAGACGACTCAAGTTACCATCCAGACTTAGTGAAATGTTTGGCCAAATTGTATTTGGCAAATGCAAATGCTAATTAAAGCAGGTTGTATCTGCGACCATTATATGAGGATTAGGAGTTGGTCCACTGAGACAGATGGTGGAGATAATTCTCCAGTCAGGAGATGCTTGGTGAAGATATGGGATTATAGAGAATCGCCACCAGTCAAACCTAAAGGACAATGATGGGATGAAATTATGATTTTATTTATTTATTTGGATTTAGGGTGAGGTGTGAGTGTTCCAGCCTTAATGGCTAATAGATCGCATGTCTCATGAACATTTTTATTTTATTGCAAAGTCTATTTTTATTGCAGTGTTTTTATAACTTTTCCACCTAAGCAATAAAAACTGAGTTTTGCCAGGTGTTTTTAACATCAGGATTTTTTTATGCCCACAGTGGATGTAGGCCAGGTGAAAATGTGCTTACAAAAGACAGATGCACCAACCATCATGAGAAATTAATGTTATTGTATTTATGAAAAAACATGTAAGTCATAGATTTATTGGGAAAAAAAACATAATTTAAATAATTATTAGACATAATCTCAGATTTAAAATTCACAATTATTTTTGAAAAAAGCAAAATCTAAATAGGGTTTGCTTTTCTTGTGTAATCACCTGAAGTGAGTTACTTAACCATATCACTATAGTTATGTATTTGTGACTAGATTCAGGAATAAAGAAGTATTTGTGATTTTATGCCAGAATCAGTTATGTTTGAATGGGTTAACCCAAAGGCAGAACACAGATACAAGTGATAAAATGAAGATTTATTGGAGAAATGACTAAAACATATATCTGGGCATTTCCAGCTTCACATTTCTACTTTCTGATATTTCACTGAGAAATGACACGGAAGTCAAGGCAGGATCTGGAAGACCAATAAACCTTAGAGATGAAAGTGCAGATCTGCTGGACAGAAAGACAAAGCCAAACCCCATATCACTGCAGCAAGGTTAATCAGACACAGGAGGGATGGTGGATTATTCCACTGTGCAGTGCTGATGCACAAACAGCATCTGCATGGAAGAATCATCAGAAGAAAATCTCAAGTCAACCTCAAGTCTGCAAATACACATTTGTAAAATTAATTTAAAAATATATATTTGTAAATTAATTTTACAACCATACATATATCCCGCATTTGTCAAAGTTAAACATACATTTTAATGTCTTTCCCCCACTAGTACAGGTTGGACTGTATAGCTTAGTGTGACATCTGTGACATGTGTGTGAGTGCCTGAGGAATTCTATTAGCACACAAAGCATTTAAACACCAAACACCAAAAATAGCACAATAGCTTTAAGGATCTAAGAGGTTTATGTTTCCACCAGTGCTTCGAGTCCAGACAGCATATTACAGCCATGTGCCAGGGGAGTCCCATAGGGACTCCCTTTGGTATAAATGTGTCTGGGAGTCAGGGGAGTGGTGGTGGTGGTGGTGTGCGCTCTATCACATTTCTTTAACTCAGTGTTATAAAGGAAGAGATGAACAGGCGTATGAAGAGAAAAGGAGACACACATCTCCGTATGATGTGTTTGTGTCTTATTGATGTTTTGACTATGAGCTGGGTCAGATTTGGGATCTTTCTGAGATAGAGGCTGGGAATATATGGTCCAGCCATACGCTTGCTTTCCACAGGATATTGAGGAAACGTTGGATGATCCATTGAGGTTCGGGATGACATGTCATCACGGGGGATCGATTCTGAGAAAAGGTCTTTTGCTTAGCTGGTGAAGAGCCCCTCAATCAGGCCATGGCGTGCTGCTCACAGCGGAGAGTAACCAGGGACTCACGCTTGTATCACGCTGTGTGTCTTCAACTCCCACGAGTTTCTTTCATGTAGGCAACACATGGCAAAATGATTCAAATATTTAAAGCTGCATCCGATATTTCTGAGGAGCGAAAACTGATGTTCAGTGTCTGATGAAGTGTGTGAAGTGTGTTACTAGTTGTGACCGGCTCATTGTTTTGGTCACTGTCCAGAGGGCATCACATTTCATTACACTATTGTACATTATAAGCTCAGCATCAAATGGCACTCGGACTAAAGGAAAGATAAAGATTAGGACGACAGTAGATATTGTTTTCTTCTGCCGTTGGTGGAGACCAAAACAGAGGTAAAAGTTAAAGTGTTCAACCCCGAGTTAAATGCTGCTTCATGTCTGCTGGATCAGAAAGCAGGCAACTCTTGGCAGGGCCACAGCAACATTATAAGTCGATGATATATCAAATGTGGTCTTCACAGCTTGCGCTGTTTATTCTGTCAAATCATTTTGTCTGCGCTGTGAACACAACATCGATGCAGCTCCACATGCAGTTGTCGGATAGGCAAAGACACTTTTCACAGGGAAACTAGACTTTAGATTTACATTAGTTTGTATCAGCTCACTCAAGTGTTTATATTATTGTTATGGTCTGTTATGTTATTTTCTGCTGTCCGGACAAATATGGGTCAGAGCTCAAAAATGTCCAAACTGGTCCCACAGAAATAACCCTAATATCTGAATGTACTGTGGAGTGTGAGATGTTTTAACCATCTGTTCAGTCGGGTCTTTGTGTTTGGAGTGTCAGCGTTCGGCTTTGACACAGACTGCCGTTCTCCACCTAGACATTCACACACTGAGCTCTTTGTATCACTCGCCGTCAGCCGCTAGCACGGTTGTAAAGCAGAGGAGAGGAAATCACAGTGAGGAAACCGCTGGCCTTCATCCATTCAGCCCCAGCACTCTCTCCACATATCAATGTAAAGGCCTTATTCTGTGTGACTCCACAGATCGTGCCAGTCACTCGTGCAATCTGATTACAGACACAGCAGAACTCATCAATCACACGACGGGAGATGCGGTGATACCTAACTCTCCTGAGCTCTCGGTGATAAAAAGGCAAACAATGTGACACATGCAGACCTGTTGGAGCAAATCCCTCAGAGCACTCGACGCAGAGGTTTGCATGAATATAAAGGAGAACTTAGCAGTAGCTTGGAAATCTGAAATAAACATGCAGCACTATGCCATCTTCATGTGCTGGGGTTAAAAGAAAAGTTTTGTTTTGCCCTCTGCAGAGTTTGCAGCAGTTCTTGCTTTTTGCTGTGGCCCTGCGGGATGAGAACACGCTGCGCAGCTCCAAAGCCTTTTGCAGACACTTTGCCAAACTCCTGAAAATATTTGGATTCAGCGAATCCCTGTTGGTTTCACGCTATATCCAGTTCTGCTACTGTGTTTTGAACTTCACACTCTGGCCACTGTCTCGGGGCTAACAGTAGTCATGGTGATTGACAGATTGATACTGAGCTTTTCCGACAAGGCAGGGATACATGTATGGAATATATTTCTCTGTGTGTGTGTGTGTGTGTGTGTGTGTGTGTGTGAGTGTGTGTGTGTGGGCTCACAGGTTCTTCTCCTCTGTACACTCATTGATCAGGGGGAACCCCCTGGAGGCAGAAGGTGACTATAGTTAGGGAGAGTCAGGGGATCGTGTCTACTGGACTTCAGCCCTGATTAAATAGCAGCGCTGCTAAAAACTGAGCCAAGCTGTGTGCTGCCCTCAAACACTGTCTTAAAGTGTCATAAAGTGCTCAACCTCATTACCATCACCCACACAAGACTTATCAGATGTCCTCTCTGTCTCGGGGCCCCACACAGAATCCAGTTTAGTGCCATGCAGACTGAGAATGTGGAGGTGTGTAACATGGTCCAGGGTCAGAGCAGGAAGGATCAATATCACTGGCTATTTTTTTACTGGACACACAGCCCAAAGACCTCTGCCTGTAATTCAAGACAAAGCCAGCTGCTGTGTGCAAATGAGTACCCAAAATAGATCATCTCAACGTGTATGTGTGTGTGTGTGTGTTTCCTTGTGTGCATGCATGTGTGTGTCCTCACGTGTTTTCTTCGACTCTTGTAGTAGTTGCAAGAGGAAGTTTACACCAGAGAACTTCAGGCCCTGTTGTTAATAAGCAGCAGAGAGTGGGTTTTCACAGTAGACAGTAAAGCTGCACCCTGAGGCAGCTGTAAGACTCAGAGAGTTACAGTGAATGTCAAACTAGAGAGGATGCTGTGCTGAATAATGTCAGTATGATCATAAAGTACAATAACAATGCATGGTAAATTAGCACTTGACCTTCTGACAATTGTGTGTGTGTGTGTGTGTGTGTGTGTGTGTGTGTGTGTGTGTGTGCGCGCTTCAAACGCACAAATGAAAAATGTGAAAACAGACAACACACTGCTGTGTTTAAAACCATTCAATGTGCTGAAAATAATAGACTAGAGCCTATAGAGTTATTTCTCCCAATATATGTGCCTACTATACAGTGCAGGACCCCATAGCTCTGTGTAGAGGTATGAGAAGAAATATGGGTCTCGGAGGAGCTAACATGACCTATTTACGTGAGACGCTCAATATCAGCTGATGGGATGTCAGCTCTCTTCATAGAAAACCAAATAACATATTACAGATGGGGCTGCTGTTGCTCTGCTCTGAAAGCCCCTCAAATGTGTCACAACAAGCTGCTGGCTGTTTAAGCTTGGGGAAAGCAGATTTGACTGGCAGTCAGCTGTCAACTACAGCCGCGACTTAGACTTTACTAGCCTTCCATGGAATGTGTGCAGTATACTGTTTCTCTGTGAGTTTTTATTGCCTCGTAATGTAATTAACTGTCCAACACGCTTTGAAGAGGCCACAGGAGACGCACAAGGCCGACTGTACTGTAATGCTTGGTCAGCATGTCACCAACATAAAGGGAGGTCCATCCATAGAAAAAAAAAACTAACTTTCCATTCCCCTTTATTAATTTTCCATTTATCCTGTGTGCGTTTTACATTGGCATTGATAGTGCTGTAAAGCCAACACACATTTACATAATGAGCAAAATCTATCCATCCATCCATTAATTACAACTTATCTTTATGAGGGTCACAGGGGGGAGCTGGACCCAGCCAACTACGGCTGAGAGGGATGGTACGACGTGAACAGGTCACCAGCCAATCACAGGGCCAACTTACAGAGATAAACAAGCAGTCAGTCTCCAGTTGACATCACCTTAACCTTTAGTGTGAGAAGGAACTGAAGTAGACTGGAAAACACAAAACACACACACACACACACGTATATCTTTGTTTACTTGATAATTCCTGCATGAAATGATTTTGCATCAGAGATCAGTTTACTTGCCTGAGTCCTGCGCAGCCTGTGAAAATTGTTGCATAAAAAAATGATGATGATATTATCTCAGGGATATAGAATTCATAGCACAAAGCCTCCATCGCAAAGTGGACCTGCGGAAATAAATAAGGGGAAATTTAGATCCAGCAGTTCCCTGACCCACACCATATGTGGGAATAAAGGTCCAAATCTGTTGTTTCCTTTTCCAAATCTGCCTGCAGATAATCCCCAAACAACAAAGTCCTCCAGATGCCCTTTAAAAGTCAGGGTTTGAACAAATGTATTTGGAACTTTTAGTGCAAGGAAGCATTTTCAAGGAACTAAAAGGTTCCTGCAGAATGTTGTTTTTTTTGATGATTGATGAGGTCTAAAGGTCAGGGAAGATTGGATAAATTAGCCGGTTGGTGAAACTGTCCAATCCACTGAACATGCGGCCTAATCTCATGGCGTTCATCAGCGTTTGTTTATTGTTCTCATTGACATGTGCCGAAAGGGTAAACCATGGCTTCTGCAAGAGGGTGTCCGTTATTCCAGTTGTGAGCAGGATTTGGTGGTGAGGATTTGTGGTGTGTTCTTACTGGAAAAGTAGACTGAAAGCGCAGTGTGCAGACAAAATCTGGCAGATTTTTGGACGGCTTTGTCACTTGACACTGTGGGGAATGAAAGAGCTGCCGACAGCTGGAAACATTTAAATGAATTGCGGATGCGATGCAGATCTTGTTAAACAAAAAAGGAAAAAAAAGGATGAACTACTTGGGAAAACATTTTGATGTGAGTTTGGGAAGTTTAATTTGCAGTGTCATTCCCAAATGGCAGTTTTATATGATAATGGTGACAACACAGTAGCCTGACATCATCAGCAATCGAGTACAAAACAAGAAATGTGTTTCCACCACATTTTATTCTATCCTTCTTTTTTTACTGGCAATCACTTTCTTCAAAGAACTGTAGATCCTGTATATTCCAATACATCTTCAACCAAACATGCTTAGATACTATCCTGGCTCTTTTATATTTCCTTTTTATTTTCCTGTTGATAGATTCATGACAATGTGTCTCTTATACAATCCATATGTAGCAGTAGTTTATTAAGTATTCATTGTTCTGCTCTTATACAGGTGACTCTTGCTGACGTTTTTTCTGCCACTTAGATGCAATCACCATCACCAGGCTACTGGCATGTGAGTTTTTTTTTTACCCCTGTTCAATTTCTGGAAGGGCTCGAGTTGATCCATTTGAATAAGTGCAGGACGTAAAGGAGCCATACTTCCTCTGGTGCTCTTAGTGGCAATTACCCAGCACGCTCTCCTCTCTCACACTAAAGCTGCCTCTGTAATTATAGGCTGCTCAAACTGAGGCTGTGGCTTCGGATTTCAGCAGACCAGACTTGTGTAAGCAATGTAGACATGCACACACAGATGTCCAATGTGTTCACAGAGAGTGGTGGAATTTCAGGGAAAACCGTGGATGCATCATCCACATGCAAAAATAAATGTATGTATGCTAGCTGTTAGCAGCGAGTGTGAACATAATGGTAAAAAATGTGGTTGAGACTGGTTCTGCTCAGTGTGATCAGATAGCAGCGGCAGCAGCGGCAGCAGCAGCACACAACAGCCACATGTTAAACATGCACAGTGAAGTTGTTACCTTCGCTTGTTCCAAAGAGTGCATCCCAGCAATGTGGGCTTATTAGCCTGAACGCAAGTTGTTCGGGGGTTGTGGGTGGCATACAGATGTGCAGCACAGCTGCCGAGATCATAGTCCGACAAGGATGATCTGATACAGGGATGAATGAATGAATGAATAAATAAATAAATACACACACACACACACACACACACACACACACACACACACACACACACACACACACACACACACACACACACACACACACATATATATTGTACATTCTGTGTGATGTAAATATTGCTTAAGAAGAGCATGAAATGAATGTCTGTAAATGCATGGGTAAATTAGTAAATGCAAAACTATTGCATAGTAAAAGAAGCAAAACCTCGGCAAGAAGATCATTTATTCAGTGGCTGTAAAAGGTCTCCTCATCATCTGATGCCTCTGCTGACCATGTAGACTGGCATATAACTCTCATAACACTGTGCACAGTGATCCGTGAGACCACAAAGGCCACCCGGAAGATTCATGATTGACAGCAACACACTATGACTGGTAGCTAACATGCTGAAACGCTGATGCTGGTGTGCTGAGCAGATCATATGAGCTTTTGTACTGAAGCAGTGCATCAAGAAGGTTCTGTACATAAAAGGTTGTGGCAAACAGATACTATATGATAACTTTTGTCTGATATTTGTTTTGATTTTTTGTTTGACTTTGTAAGTACGATGCACACAATCATTAAGTTGACTGAGTTTGCGGAGACCATAAGAAGAGAGAATCTCTAAATTGTCCACAACTGCACACTTAGTTGACTCCAATGACCTTTTGTGACCTCTACTCAGGAACTGGTAATGTCATTCCTTCTCCTCTGCCAGGTTTCCACTGTTTTGTTTTTTTTTTACTGTCGTCATGTGATCAAAGACTGACTTGTGCTTGAAATGTATTTACTTTGTCATGTGATATGAAAACTGATGGTTCTTTGGTTCCTGAGAACCAGGGTTTTGTGACCACTACAGAGAGTAAGACCGATTCAGACTGTTGAATACTTGACGGATGATGTGTTATTTTTCCAAAATGTCGACTACTGATCCAACGGAAACTGCCATTCTGTAACTAGCAAACTGATCATTATAATCTTGGGAAGAAATCTCAGTCTGTTTCCATCCAAAATGTGAATATATTAGAATTGAAAGACCTGTCGCCATTCAAGAAAAGCTTTAGGGTGAATTTAATTCATGTTTGCAAGACATTTGCAAGCCTGTGTAAGTGAGCACAGCGGGCCACTGGTATATATTATGTCTTTGTTTCACATGGCTGACAGGTCGTGAAAATAGATGGAGCAGGCTTGATACCTCAGGAGATCACTGAGCCCTCTGGAGTCCCTATGGCTAGTTTATCATTAATAAACACTTAGTGGTCCCCATTTGGCTCCATCTTTCTCTCCATGTCTCTGTAGCTCTGTCACCTTGTCCCTGTCGTCACTGAATCGTAAAGTGTTATTTTTACAAAGGCGAGCACTTTCAGTGCTACCTGACCGGTCATCACAACATGGGCCATGACATTTGAAGAAAGATGATAATGGCTGATCCAGAAAACGTCCAAAACATCCAAAGGCAAAGTCAGGGTCCCATCAGGTCCTGAGTGCAGATCCATGGGCAGGCTGGTGCTCCGAAGTGACTTTAATTGAATAAATGATGACCAGACCTGCAGATTCAGACGATAGGTCGCACAAAGAGTCCAAAGCATAAGCAGCATAAAAGGAAATACACTGCAACAGATGATGTGGCAACAGACTGGGAAAAGGAGAACTGAAATGAAGTCCAGGTGTAGCAGGGCAGAGAGGTGGTAACGGTGAGCTGGGGGATCTGATGTGGGGGTGGAGTATGACAGGAATCATTCGAGATGATATCATCTAGTCATATAACTAACTAGAAGACCAGCAACCTCAGTTACCAACCTAATGAGTTGTTGATTTGAAGAATTAATTAGTCCCACCTGGGGAAATGAATTTTTCTGCACATGCAGTACACAACATACAGTTAGTACAACAAACATGACATGCAGAGCAGAAGGGAGCGAGTTCAGGGGGGTCAAGGGCCCAAGGTGGTGGACAACAGTGGACAAATGGTGGCGCCTCTCCCGATTTCCGGCCAATCCGGGGTGCAAACCGGCAACCTCACGTACCAAAGCTTGCTACACCTGGTCCGGGATGGTGGCGCATCACCTCTCTAGCCTCTTCGCCACCACCTCCCCTATGAATACGATATGCAATGTACAATATGAACACTTAATAAACAACTCCCATATATAGATTGTATAATAGACACATTGACATGAAAATATCCATGGAAAAATTGAAAAGTGATACAAAAGAGCTGCGATAGTATCAAAGCATTTTTATATCAGAATATTTCATCATTTAGAATTAAAAGATTGACCTTTTCTTCCATTGCTTGACAAAGGCGAAAAGAAGAAACGCGGCACAGTGTGGTCATGTGACCGTATAAAATACGCAGAGGGAGCGAATGAAAAGGAAAGGCTTTCTAACACCGTGTCTGCCTTCACTGCTTTACTGCTGCGCAACATAAACAGTGGAGATAAGCTATAAAAGTTAACATCCCTGTGTCTCCGTTTCCATTAAAAACACCTCCTTCATTGTATTTCCAGCAGAATGAGCCTCATTAAAATTCATTGCACCACAGTGTCTCTCACAGATATCCTCACAGATAGATCTGCAATTGCAAAACATGGATTTTTTTTTAATGCCTTTACCACAATGACAAATAAAGATACTGTCGGCGGTGGTGTTGTGAGATGACTGAAACAAAAACCTCATTTTATTCACATTCAGGGACCACCAACAGCCTATCAGAGCCCAGTCCTGAGCTAGACATCAATCATGGGAGTCTGGCCTGAGCTGGCCTTGTGTGCTGGCCCCTCGAAAGCTAAAGAAAAGGCTTTGACAAGGGCCCATTATTCAGGAGCTCATCTCTTGTCGCCTTACACGTCACCGCTCAGCTCATCAGTCTGCTGTCACCTGGCTGACTCCAGTGCAGTCTAATCCAACATCATGAAATCTGGGCTCCTGAAGATTGTGACGCTGGTTTTGTTTTTACAAAGTGTGCAATTATTACGTCGCTTTTGCTGCCATTACTTCAGAGTGTTGAAATGATAACTGTTGATGTCGCAGCATGATTTGACAATGTCCTGCAGATCTATTTTTCTCAGTCTTTAAATCCTCAGTGGGTTTGAGGTTGGCTAAAGTAAAGTAAACGACCTTGCTCTTTCTGCACAAAATCGACGACATTAACTTGCCAAAGTTGGATATTCATGTAAGGATGAAAGAATGTTTTGGAAAGAACACCGGACGTGTTTGACACATCCTAAAGTTTTCTTGGTTCTTCTTGTTCTGCTATGAACAGCCATAATTCTGCTCCTGATGGATGTCGTCTGCTGTGTGTGTCTCCATAACTCACTTCCTGTGTTGCTGTCAGCACGATTAGTGACACAGGAGAAGGGGTTCTAAGCAACCAGCAGCGGACAAGGCAAACCACAAGGGAGCTGGGGGGACATGACATGGAGATGATTGTGAGGTGTGTGTGTGTGTGTGTGTGTGTGTGTGTGTATAGAGTAATACAACAAATAAATGAAAGTAGAAAGCAGTAAGAGTAGGTGAAAGGGCAGGATTCAAATGGCATTTGAGATAAGGTGACATTTAGAAAAAAAAAAACTCTCAAATCCTCCTTTGAACGAAAAGGTTTTATCTTGATCTTGAAGAAATTGTCTGGCTGTAGCTGACAAGTCGCCATCCTGAGGATCTACAACACTATTGGATTTTTTTTGTAACATTTGATTTTGCAAAAGAAGTAACTGATCATAGGTCATAACATGATCATAACATTCATATCCTCCGCCTGTTTAGAATTAAAATTTTGCTATTTCTCAGCTGATAAAACGATATGATGCAAGCTCACGTTGTGTTGAGTTGGACACAACGCTGACGAACACTGAAGTAATTTAAGTGTGAGAAAAAAAAAGAAGTTGTGAAGTTGTTGTGATGATCAGTGGAGTCAGTGTTTGCCCGTAGTTAACATCACTGATTAGAGCTAACAGTTGCCATGGAAAAACACGCAATCAGCTGGTGTTTCTCTCCGTCTCCCAGCACGTACCCTCCCCTCACTCCCCTTCTCCGCCTGTGGACAGTGCAGGCCCTGTTGTCAGATAGTGATGGAGCATGTGCAGTGTGGGAAGGAGGATCTCAGCTCCCCTCGTGTTCCGGTCCTAGGTGAGCTTCAATACTTCCCCAGACCTCCCTTTCCTTTTGCCTGCCATTACCCCAAACTAAGCTCATTTGTCCCCCCCAAAAGAACCATGATCTGCCTTTTGTTTGGACCCCAACCTCCTATTCATGTCCCCCAGGAGAGCAGACAAAAGAGGAAGAGACATAGGCCTGAACCCTTTGCCCAGACAGACTGCGTAAAGCGACCATAAAGAGATGGCGGGCATGAATGAAGCTGCACTCTGATGAGGAGCCCTTTAGCTTTGACTGCATAACCTCTGTCTCTGGGGGTGTTTGCAATTATTTTATTCTTTTTTCCTTTTTTTTAATTCTTGCCTCTGAATCACTGCTCAGATAGTTTGTTCTATACTAAAGCTACCTACAGAACATTTCCTGTTCGCTTGTGTTTCAACATTTGGATGTGTTGATAGTACCTGCAACGCTTTTCTTTATGCATGTGTTTTCTCTGTGCTTTGTGTGTGCAAGTCACTAGTTTTTATATTATTTTTGCAATGGTGCACCTTGTTCCTGATAGTAAATATCAGCTGTGGATCCCTGTTGTCAGGCTGAATCCTGCAGCTTATGCCTCTGTCATCCTTTGCGACACAAATCGCATCATTTTTAAACCATAAGCTATATTAAAGCCTATATAGGCTTTATAGACGAGTAGGAATACTATGAACTTCCCGACATGTTAATCTACAAGGCAATAAAGTCCAACATATGTGGTAGCTGCTTATCTGTTTCCACCTGTTTGATGTTAAATATGAGCTTGGGTTCAGTTAGGAGGCAACGGGTGGGATCTGCCATCCGTTTCTATAGGGGCTCCTCGGCATGGCTTAAAATATAACAGATAAGGACCAACTATCAGTATATATCCCCACTGGTACATACTATTACAAAAAAGCTGGTGTCGGCTGATATGTTTTCCATGCAGTAATTGGATGAGCAGGAATATAGATTGAAGACAGGAGTTTTGAAAAGATAGCGCCCAGCTGTTATAAAACAGAGTTTTCAATGTAAACACCACCACCGACAATAGATACATTAGACTTTAGTTTAACGTTTTGTCATGCACAGTGACCTGTTTTATAGCTAGGGAGTACTGTGAGAGGAAACTCACCAGTTTCCAGAATAAGAAGTAGTAAACAATAAACATAAAATCTCCTTGCAAAGCAGCAATGTCTCTTCCTACTCGTCACCCATATCATAATTACATTTCTCTAAGCGGTGGATTCCTGCAGTTCCCTGCTCGTGCTGTCATTCAAAATTGATGAGTTGAGAAAGATGAAGCCACCAGTAATTTCTTTCATCTTCGTTCACCTTTGCCTCACTAATTGCTGGTTCGAGATTTTTTTTCCCCACTCGAACTGACAATTTCCAAAATAAATATGACATGAAATAAATATGCCATCAAAGAAGATGTGCAGTTTACTGGCAGCCGCTTGTAACATGTAAGGGAATATCCATCTCCTCAGTTCAGCTGATTTAGTCTGACATACAGTTTCCAACGTTTGAATTTAGTCATACGTACAATGGCAAACTACCTAAATTACCAGCAGATCAAGTCATTGTTATTATAAAATCATAAACTTACCTCAAATACAGCCCCGTCTAACATATTTACCTTACAGAATGATAATGAACCCCTCTGGGCTCCGATATGAGACAGAAAGATTTGGAGTTTAAGTAAAATTCACAACTAAGTTTAAGTTTGTGGTTGTGAAACATCTTTTGTAAAACTAATTGCTAATTCAGCTAAGCCTATGTCCATGGGTAGAAAAGACAGTGTGCAGTTCATTATACTCTTGCCTCCTGCAGGAGGACAGAGATGTTGAAAGACAGGACTCAGAGGGTTTATGTGCCATTGCTTTTTACCCGTCAATCCTCACTGAGGTCACATCCCTGGGGGTCATTTCACCCAGGGGTCATTTCACCCAGGGGGTCCTCCAGGTCCAAGTAGACACATTCCTCTGTGTACCATCTGAATGCAAGCAGTGGGTAGGACTGCTGTTTTCCCTTTGTTTATCAAGCTGGACTTTCCACATTACAAATCCTAGTTATTTCTGACCAGTCATTTTTCTTGGAGTAGTTTAGAATAATATGTCATCATCACTAGTAATAGCACGATGAAGTCACTGGAAGTCACCCTCAAACATTCTGGATGAAATGGACTAACACATTTCTACTGGACTCCTGTTTATTTAACGGGATAGTGAAGTTTACTGTTTGAAAAGACAAATATACCAGTTTGAAATAATTGTGGGGCTGGTGTATATTGCACAACATGCGACCTGTCATCCTGAAAACGGTTCATATATTCTGGGTAATGTTGCATTAAGTTGCTTGCGTATCGCAGGAGTTCAGTGTGAAGGAGTATGTGCACTGTCAGCTGGATGACTGAAGCAGTTGTCCAATGTAGGTGGCAGTCAGGGGGAACAGGGTGCCAACTGTAGCAACACAAAAGGTAGGGTGGAAAATGGTTATGGGGTCAGAGGTCAGAGACCACAGCACAGATACGAGGCCCTGACACTGTGTTGAGCACGTTTATTGGTCATAATACAAATGAGTGCAGCAGTTCCGACTGTGTGTGGTCTCAGCAGGGGTCTCTTAAGCTAAATGACATGGACTGTATGCATAGAGCTTCTAATGTACATGTACATACTGTCAGTCATTCCCATGTAAGATACTAATGTCATAGGTCAAAGTTATTATGCTCGTTTGGGACTGAGATTAAAAAATAAGGTCGTGGATATTGCAAACATATACTGTATATATACGTACATCTATTAGATATTGAATTTGTAAACTCTGTGCTCTTCTTAAAACCATAAGAGATGATATTTGGTTTAATCAGGAAGTGTGGAACAAGTTGATACTATCAACTAATCAACATTTTACGAGCCTTGTCTGTTTATGTAGCCAACAGACTGACCTACTCTCTTTTAGCTCTTTTTTGGTCTCTACCAGCACCTGAAGGAAAAATATCTCTCCCCTAAAAAGACCTGATACTTACTCTGCTGTTTGTGCTGTATAGATAGTGTTCACTGAGTTTATCAAGGTTTAACTGGGCTGTTTCCTCTCACCCCGTTTTGCCTGAAATTGTGATTTTCACAAAATTATGAAATATTCCTTTATATCCAAGGATACGTGCCTGCCTCCAGAGATTCTACCAGACGATGTTCAGATCTCAGGTCTGTTTTGAGTTTACAAGATGTCTTTTTCACAAATACAATGCAAATATGTGGCAGTGTAAACAGCTGCCACATACTGTTGGTCTCTCTTTGTCTCCATTTTGCATGAAAGCCACCTTGGATCCCATCTATTCCCTGAGATATGAATTATGGATCACTGCTAATAGGCTGTTTCTCCCCTGTTTAACTTAGTGTGGCCCCAGGCTTATCACTGATGGCTTTCCTCTCGCAGTTGGACTCCTTACCTTAGTATGCTTCACCAGTATTATTCTTCCCATCACTGTGTTATTGTCTCATTATTGCATCACTGAAGAAGGAGCTTCAATAGCTTGAGGAAGAGAAGGTAGACTGGGTCCCTGTCCAAGTGACCCTCCCTGAGGAATTAACCCTCACTGTCCCACCTTGGTGCTGCATAATGGATGAAGGACAGGCATTGGGTGGGAGGGGAAGAATGGGAGCGGGGGGCGCTTATTACCTTGTGATTCATTTTTAATGAGGTAAACAGGTCTTTCCAGGTCACCTGCAACCTCACACACCCATGGCGGGTGGTGCGTCTTCCCCATCGTCTGCCTTATTGCTGCCCTCTTTGACACCTTCCATGGCTGCAGGGCCTCCATAGTATAATTAGGTCTCACTGTCATTGACAGAACGTGTGTCACTTCCCACCAACCCTTCTCTTTCCTCCAAGCTACATACCATCAATTATACAGCAGCAAGAAGACCTAACTCCAAGTTTCAAAGCAACCTCTCTCTCACCGTTCTTCTTCCTGCATCTAGAGAACCTTTTCCAGCAGTGGGTCACACTCTGGGCATATCACCTACATAGTTTCATAATTCTGTGTTGTTCCATAATTAATTTCATCGCTCATGAATTTGATTGAAGAAACGGTGTATTGGAAAGATGTTTTTGAAAACAGACTGTGGCTGTAAAATTCAGTGCATGTTGTGGTTGTTCTCTATGACACGTCTCCGGAACATTTTTCCATCTCTGCGTATGTAAACTGACAGCAAATAAAAGCGAACACCGTTGTGCTCTAATGGAAATAAAAAAGACTCCTTCAAGCAGATGTCAGGTTCCGAAGCGACAGGAATTGGATGACAGGCGAGGATGCACATACAGGGTGTCATCTGGGAAATCAAGCCCGCTCAGTTCCCTCGCTCTGAAAGTCGGTGAACAGGTACGCCTTCGCATATGAGAAGGTGGAGAACTCCCAGAGCAATTCTCTGCAAAGCCTGGGGAGGCTGTGAGAGAGAAAGAGAGAGTGCGACAGGAAGGTGAGAAAAGGAACAGATGGAGACATGTAAGGAGTCTGCATTTACAGTCATTTAAAACAGGTGCTATACATAGCCCAGCTTTCAACCCATCATCTCGTCTAAATGATATCATTGCAGCCAGAAGTCATTAAAAAAAGATATTTTCCCCTGGACGGTATAGATCTCCTCCCTCTCCCCGGGGAGTGGGAATGAAAATGAATTTCGGGCCCCTCAAGTCATTGAATTTGCTTTTTATCACCCGATAGCTGTGCTACATATGTGCCATTGTGCTGTATATAGGATTAGAGAGGATCTTTTCTGCCTGACTGGCTACCAGCTCTCGGCAACAAGATGAGGATCATTTCCCCTGCTGAGAAAAGCTCCACTCAGCCTAGACGACCCACTCAGCACACACACCCTGCTGGTGTTCAGTATGGATCTTCATCCACATACCCACAGTCTTTATCAACATGTGGGACACTGGGGATTGGAACGACGCACACGTATGTCCCCAAAGGGCATTTTACATACAGTAAACGAGAAAAAGGCATATTAGAATAATATGTTAACTCTAAACTGACTTCTCTTCATCAGCATAGCCTTGTCTGATCAGTCCCAGGGGTCACATTCGGAATGAATGACTGTCACGCCATCCACCCAGTGTTCTCTTGTGGTTAACGTTTCGCTGCACGTTTTTCTGCTCTTTGATGCCTGCGGTTCAGTCCTAAAAATGAAGTCTGGATGGAAGCTGCGTGGAGCAGAATTGTTTGAGCTCTTTGTTCTTGTGTTTATTTGTAGCATTTCTGCCTGTTTACATCAAATTCTTGACCACAGAGCGGCTGGTAATTACAACCAGTGTTCAGTTGGTACCTTGAGCAAACTAATCAAGAGATGACTCCTGACACAACTGTTTGGTCTGGTATGTCAGCTCTCCACTGTGCGGTCGCCACTTCAGCAGTTTAATGGATGAGCCAAACAAACACGACATTTCAAGACAAACTCAAAGATCTTAATCTAATTTTTTTCACATTTGATATCATTTATGGCTAACATTCTCTTAGCTGCCATGAATTGAACTGAATTGAATTGAATTGCTTATGTTTTCATGATTAAATGCATTTCTCCCAGTTGCATATCCACACACGTTGGAGTGACAAATGCATTTTTCCACACATGATGCGGACTTGGAAAAACAGTGTCTTTATTGTCTTGGCTTTATGATGGCATCTGACTGTCAAGCCGACCAGTGGCCTGAACAGAGAAGACGGTCATCAGGAACTGCACAGGGGTGGAGACTAGAATTGTTTATTATAAGTCATGGACAGGAAGCTTGTCAGAAAATACTTTGTCTTTCCCTGGCCAAACAACTTGGTCACAAATGTAAACATGGTGACGGCACCAAAGAGTGATGTTGCTCTGTGGCACCCCATTTGATCACTAATAGAACTACACACAACTTTGTCTCTGGGACTCCTGCCCAAGTTATGGCAATAAATTTTGATTCTATTAATCTGATACAGTGGCCAAAAGACATTAAAAGAATCTAACCATATGAGTCCTCCATGAAAAGTTTGCTGCTCCCAGCAATTAAAACAAAACTCAGGGTAGCCTGCCTGCATTAGCTTCTCTCAGATCATTGTAACTGAAATCCACTTCTCATTTCTTTTCAAGTAAGATTTTATATTGAGAAAGTTCCATGAAAGTGGCGGGTTACTCTATTTGCTTGCACGTGGTGCAAAGGTTTTGCAAAACAAAACACAGCAAAAAAGAAAGGTAACAAACGCAATTTCACACTGTCAATCGCAAAGCATCTGTCATAAATCAGCACAAACTAGCATTGCTGTGTTAGCCGTATTGTACCATAAATCTTAATAAAGTGCTCTAAACAGACACGTTTTGTGGACAGTTGTCGAAATAGACCCAACCCAGTATTTAGCTCATCAGCTAGACAAGATCCATTTTAGCCTCAATGTCCAGTGTTAAGAACAAAGAAGAAGATAATTTGTGGGAATTTCACATCATTTACTTGTCTTTTCATGAACAGAATTCAAAACTTTCATTTTGATGTTTGTGTTTATATTATTCACTGTTTGCTGGGATCTTACTCTCCGTTTCTTTGGCGATTTGTTATCGCGGGCCTCACTTATATCTTGCCAACTGTATCTATCAGTTGATCTATCTGTCTTGCTTCCCATTGGCTCGACAATTGCAATTTGCAGTTAATGGTCCAACCCCATCCCCCCCTACGTCCCCCCACCCCCCACCCCATGTCGTTCTCTCATTCACTCTCTCCCTCGTTTCAGCCTTGAGGCGTCCCGTTTCTTCAGCTCCTTCGCTCTCAGTCACAATGCTGTGGAGAGGCTGAATGGGTGGGGGGCATTTCAGAGAGCAGTAGGTGGGAGTGGAGTCTGACCGCAGAGGGTCTACTGTTTAAGAGAAAGGGAATTCTCTCTTTCACCCCCTCACTCTCTCTCTCTCTCTCTCTCTCTCTCTCTCCCTCCCTCTCTCTCCCTCTCTCTCTCTCTCTCTCTCCCCGCACTGGCTGCACATCAGCCGGCTCTCTAGGTAGACTCCAGTAAACACTCAGAGAAGAGGAGAGAGAGAAGAGGGAGGATGACAGAGCTGTCAGCTCTCTGAGAGATCCAGACTGATAAGGTGCAGATTTTCCCATCAGGCTGTGACCAGGCTGTGACCAGGCTGTGACCAGGCTGTGAGCTTTGTGTGTGAGGTAAGTCACCTTCTTTACCTGCCTGGAACGGATGTGGTTGAATGGGAGCTGAGTGAAATGGCTGATTGCTGTGCCTAATTAAAATGAATGAGAAAAGTGAATATCAGAGTTTCACAGATGTCTGACTTCAACCACACCTTTCCTCACTTTATGTGAGTATAAAAACTTTCTGGGGCAATTATTGTTTTGTGAACATTTTATGAAATGCAGTGTAGAGCCACAATTAATGCTTTTCTCAGAGGCAGTTATATTCTTATTTTTCTCTTTCCCCTAAGTAAAAAAGAAAAGAAAAAAAGGAAAATATCTGTTAAGTGTTTTGAAATTGCTAGCTTTATCCATATCCATGCAAATATTTTATTTATAGCATTAAAAACCTGAATTGGAATATACACCCAGTCAAAATATGCCTGATAGATGACACATATTATGAATTGATTAGCTTTAAACCAACTGTTTCATGGCTTCTTTATGAATAGTGACCATCTAAATGCTTTATTCACACTCCTGGGAAGAGACAGCATGATAGGCAAATAAATGAAGCTTCTGTAATTCATCTCCATGTTTTACAATGGAGGACTTCAGAGACTGGCTTGATTTTGCTCTTTACTACATGCACCTGGGTGCCAATTATGTTTTACTGTCAAAGTTTTTCCTCTTGTCGGCTATTTTCCTTTTATTACCAGAGCAGTTAAAAAAGACAAATATCTTTAGTGATGGAAGTCTGTGATTAGCTACTGAAATATTCTGTTTGCATTAGGGTTGATGCTGAGCTGTGGTCTGATGGGTTTGCAGAGGAGAGTTACTGTGTCAGTATGTCTCTCTCTCTCGCTCGCTCACTCTCTCGCTCTCTTTCTCTGTTTGTGTGTGTGTGTGCAAGCCTGCGTGCGTGTGTGTGCATGCGTCTGTGTGTGTGTGTGTGTGTGCGAGCGAGCACTCGGATGCCCATATAGGTCCAGCTGTACACTTTATGGTTGCCAGCAGACAGACAGTAAGCTTGTGTAACCCAGGAGACAGCTGCTCTGTATTAGATGCTGCTAGTTGGTTCCTCTCCCAGATCTCAAGGATATACATTGCTGTAAACTGACAGCCACACACACACACACAGATACACACAGATACACAGATCTCCATGTGCTTCCCTGTCATCTATCTCCAGGTCACTTTAATCTGTTTGACAAGTGGTGGACTGCAGAAGGATAAACAGATGATGGATAAAGGAGACGATGTTTGATGAATTGGTAAATAATCTGTAAATGCCAAGCACCCATAAACTGATATGGCCACTTGGCAGCATGTTGTTGGCTGTCACTTGCTTACACTGGGATTGTCAATCAATTTCATTGATTTTGGCTTGGGCGTTTTTTGCAGGAATTTAAGAAAAGCCTGAGTGAATAGCGGCCTCTGTGGTCACAAGTATCTATTACAGGAAAATATAGAGCAATTGTCATCGAAGAGAAGAGTCATAAGTGGCTCACTGCCTTATTCAACTTCTTAGGGGTCTCAGTTACACAGTAATATTTATCCATCATTCGAGGGCATTAGTCATAGGGGGTCTCTGCTTGTTTAGACCAAGACGGACTGAAGCTGTGAGGGTTTGTGTATTTTCATTCAGCTGAAGATTTTTAAACGTTTGTAGCCTTAAGTTCTTCTCTCGGGTGAACAAAACTGCATCCAGTATACTGGAAACCATATCCAGATTTGGATGTGAAAAAAATAAGATAACAAAGCTGGAAGCTAATAAAAATCCTAATCGTAGGTCAGCAGGTCTTAAAGACAGGGTCAGTCGGAAACTGGCTGGTGTTGTGGTTTTACAGTGCATACCCCTGAAACATGTGTGCTCGTGGAAACTGTGTAGATCGTACATAGCAAAGGTTAGAAGGAGGTTTATGGGGAAATGGGTGAGTCAGTGAGGAGTGGGACAAGTGGGTGTGTATGGATACAACACATGGGCGACAACAGGGGAGACCCACAGGATCCCAGGGCAGCGTCTGCTGAGCGCTATTTACTATTATATATATAATAAGGAGATCCAGCAGCTAGATCTTCAGCTTCTCTGCTGAAGAGTCAAACAGCTACCGCTGCGTAACAGACGTGCTATTTGATCGTAGGCAGCAGTGCAGGCTTTGTGCATTAACGTTGCATGATGCTTTGGCTGCACATATGAGTAGCCACTGATAGTGACACTCAGCAGAACGATGAATGGGAAACGGGCCTTTGTTCGGACAGCTGTTAGCTCCCAACGCTCCATGCCCTACACAGCTCCGAGAGGGTGAGTGTCTTTAACCCCACTTAGCTCCTCCGCTGGTGACTGAAAGCAAACAATAATTGTAAGTATTCATGGTGACCCATGCTAGGCAAGACTCTGGGGAGATGCAGACACGTTTAGATTAGACTAAATGAACATCTTTAATTCAGCCTGACGCAGCCTCCACTTCGTCCTTCAGCAAGGTTTCTGTTTGCTGGTCATATATGTCGCAGGTCCCCAAGAACATAACCACATTTGACTTTATGTTTGGATGCATCTTTAAGTATAATATCACCTGGACTATGTTGCTCAGTAGACATGGCCACCTGTGGTCCAGATGGCACATGCAGCACACTGAAACTGAAGAAGTGTTGTTAGGAAAAAGTGGCATTTTAATTGCAGTCCGTATTTTTGTGTATATCAGTGGTTCTGCAGGTAACTTTCCCATCAGCCTCAGCTGCACGTTTTCATTTCGTTGGTACCTGTACTCTGTTGTACTGGTTAAAACAGTGTGCATAAACATCCTAAGTACAATTGGAATAGTTCTAGTTTTATTTAAAAAAAGAAGTCACTTTTTAACATTACATAAATAACTTGTGAGTTAGGTTCATCTCATCTGATTATGGAAGACAATCCCAGTAATTGTAAGTTTCTTGATTGTGGTGGAATGACGAACACTCCATTATAACACATTATTATGCTTTCTATTATCCACTAGATTTGTTTTTAAATAAATGTTTACGTGACTCAGACTTAGCATGAGTAAGTGTATTTTCTTCTCAAAAGTCACCTCAGTCTTTTCCTGTGTCCCAGCCCGCCCAGTCAACTTAGCCATCACCACAGAACAAAGACCCCCCCCCCTCTAAGAAATCCAGTCATCTAAAAATCCCAGATGGTGTTAATGCTGCTTCAATGCAAATGTACGATGAAAAAGTCGTGGAGCTGTGGGATCCGGAATGCCATTGTATAGCCCCACACTGCATTTAGGCAGCCAATAAATAAACGTGTGATACTCTATTCAGATACTTAACATTCACCAGCAACTTTGCCCACTGGAATGCCTGCGTTCTAATGTTCTTGGAACACGATGGCAGCCCTTTTGAGAGGAGCAGACAATTTAAATAGGGAAAAATAGTAAAAATGGGGAAGCCAATGAAGAGACGACCCTGGGGATTCGGGTCATTAGGCTCATACAAGTGTCTGAATGGAAGGCACTCCCAATTTGGACACGGAACACGCTTCAGGCTTTCATCACAGACAAGGACAAACAGATGTCTGGGTTTCACAGCCAACATGCATGCTTCCATTTTTAGAGGAGAGAGAGAAAAAAACATTTCCACCCTGTTTCAGTGGAAGTAACTAATAAAGCTTGAGTGTAAAATGCCAAAATATGCAGGGCCCTGAAAAGTCCCGAACCTGCTTACTCAGCATTATCCCGTCAGTGTCTGAATTCACCATTCAAGCACCTGTACGACACAAACATATATGACATGATACATGAAAACCAGACTTCAAACAGTTCAGGGTCTTTATGTTTCTCAGTGGTTTCTCAGTCTTCCTGACAAATGTCTTTTGTGTTGAGTCTGCTGTTGGTGCCACTTAAGACAATACAGTGGTAGCGATTACAGGTTCAAAGGCTGACAAGAAGTGGTGGTCATGCAGGTTTGGAGACTGTGCTCTCACCTTGCAGATCATTTACCTGAGAGGGAGGGTGTTGTTTACATGGTAAGTTTAGACGAGTCCCAGAAGTCGACATCAATACCTCTGAGTTGCATTACGTCAAAGGCAGCAGGCAGCGCCAATCGGATTTTTATAGAAATTGCAGAGCAGAGTAAATGCGGGGGAGAGGAAGTAGGTAGCACAGAGGCCTATGAGCTTACAAGTGTCTGGAGAAAACAGCAGGTGGATGCGCTGTAAAAGGCTGCCAAGCCTCCACAACACCCAGGGGTTGGGCTAATAAACAGTAGGCCACCGGTACCCAGCATGTTAAAAAGCTCATGAACAATGACTAGCATCTAACCTCTCCATCTGGACCCGGCGAGAACAGCAGCACAAGAGGGAGGCACCGCAGGGGAAGAGCCATAAAGACTATTGATGGGTCTCGCGGCGAGATATGAGTCAAGGCGCAAAAACTCAATTGAGCTCTAACTGCGTGCTATGCAGTTAGACCCGCTCAACATTCATTTTGTCCATATCTGGGTGTCAAAGCCGGAAATTGGTTTTGGTAACAGAAACTGAGTTTTCTGTTGTCGTATCAGTCAGACATGTCAACTCTGACGATTCGGTGAGTGCGATCGTGCTCAGCCTTGGCAGAGCGCTCTCTCTGAGTACCCAGATAAAGTGTTTCTGCCAGTATCTCAAATGCAGCCTCCCCGTCCGCCTTATCAGCCATGAACACGCTCACCCCCACCACTCCTCTGTAATCTGTGTCATCAGATCCAGTGGGGTCACAGTGGAGAGCCAATGAGCGCGGCTTCGGTCTGATGAAACCAGTCTGCTTTTATATCCCCCAAACCAGTGCGTTCCCCGTTTCATTTCGGTTTACCACATGGGAAATAAAGATAACAAAAGTCTGCAGTGAAAATACTGATATGCTTTATTGATTTCACATCACTGCCTTCAGTCAGATTTGTTTGGAGTAAGTAAAGATATCAGAGTAAAAGAATTTATGGGAAACATCACTGTCTAGGGTTCGTTATAATTATAACTGAGTACTGATTTAATTTTATAATATTGCCTAATTTACAATCATTAACATGACCATATTAGCCTAGGGTCATCGCAGTAAATCAAAAAATAACCCCCTAAATCCACTTGAAATTCATATCATTAGGAAAATATGCATACTGACTTTCAAATATGTCACTGTGCGATTGTTTTTATTAAATATGTGGAAAAAGTTGCACAAAATTCACTTCAGTGTGTCTCCAGAGTATGTGTTTAGGGCTACAACGTATAATTCATCGAAAGATTTAAATTAGTCATTTGACTAAAATTAAGGTTAGAAAATAATTAAAAGGATCTGCTGCAGAGCCAGTTCAATGAATCAGCTATAAACATGTTTGCAAACAGATGTATATTTACACCTGCAACAGACATGAACAGAAAAAGCATCCTGCTGCTGCTGAAAGCTGTCGGACACAATTGGAGACGAAAATATATTAATAATGCTATGATGATTTTTTTTAATCACTTTACCTGCGGTAGTTGTTGTTTCCATCACTGAGGATTTTTGTTTTGAAAAACGAATGTCAGTGAGGTCTGACCTCATGCCACGCTGTCCCTGAACTATATCCTGCGGTCGGATCACCTCCCTTCATAGCGAAAAGCCAAAACTGATGACTCTTCCATCTGTTTCCTCCTCCTGCCATTAAAGCGAGCAGTTTATTTCTTTATTCTGCCGTCCTGTGTCGTCCCGCTCAATCACGACGGACACATTGCTCATAAAAGGCAGAAGAAGAAAAATAGTGTGTGTCTTCTGCAGAATGAGGCGATAAAATTAAAAAAAATCGCTCGTCCGAAGCGGCAACAACTGTACCATTGATCATGAACTGAGCTGTAAACTCTGCTCTGCTCCGTGCCTCTTCCTGGAAATTCATTCCTGTGTTTGATGATTATAACTCACAGGCATATAGTGCTGTCCTCAGCAACTTGCTATCTCGCTGACCTTGGCGAAGATGCGCCGTCCAAATCAATATTCACCTGCTCTATCTCAGGATATGCTGTATGTGTGTGTGTGTGTGTGTGTGGTTTCTTTCACCTTGTAGGCAGGTTGATTATGGTGTATATGTTTAATAACACATTGCAAATGCAATTGATTTGTGACTCTCTGCAATATTAGGTTGCCTTATAAGGTAAAACTAGAAAAATAAGTTAATTCCATGATTCTCGACGTGGAAGTGAGTGTCAGTGACACTTGAGACACATTTCCTGCCAATTCCCCCTCATCCAGAGGAACAGCATCTCAAGGTGAAAGAAGCCGCAGACAATACCCCGTCATTCAGTGACCCAGATTTAGGTTCTGTACTAAAGAGGGCACGCTGAGTTTTTGTCATCGGCGACCTACAAAACTAGGCAAGCTTGATAAATTGTGGAGAAAAGAAAAGAGAGCCTGTGAATCCGATCAGACCTGTTTAACATACTGTCCTGGGACTTGAGTTGTAGTTGCGATCATTGAATATTTACAGCTTGTACACACCAAGTGGGGCACGCTGCTTCATTATTCACTTTGTTTTCAGAGGGATGATGTGATGTCTGTTCACTGTGCCAAGGGTTTTCTTTCTCTTTTCAGTAAAAGCCTTGACAGTATTTCCATGTTGGTCTGCTTGTAAATAACGTAAGAGATGTTGTTGTTGTTGCACATAGTGATAGCAGTACTTTTTCTTTTTTACATAAACAGAAACGGTTTTATATTTTAAACATGTGCAGAGAAGGCCACTGCTGAATGTTTGCTGAGAGATGGTTTTCCGTTCATGGTGCTGCCACATGTGAGTCTCAGCAAAGGTGAACCACAGTGATGGTTCAGTTTGGCAGCATGTGGTCTTGGCAGAATTTGAAAGAATTCCTGACGCCTGCATAAGATATATTCAATCCTCCCCAGACGGAAAGTCTACTCATCAATCACTCACTGAATTAAAGTAAAACTTGTGTCGAAAAGATGAGAGTCCGTAGGCGGAATAACAACACTGCAGAAGTAATCATCCATCCAAGATTTATTTATTCCAATTTAAAAATGGCTGTCCAAAGGGAGATGAGATCAATGCTAAGTGATAAACCTTGATAATAAGACAGATCCTTGCATGTCATGTTGGACTGGAGGTATCCAGTAGCTTATGGGGATTTGTGCTGACTGGGCTGTCCTGGTTTTACTCTTATCGTGATCCTCTTCGTCTTCCTTTGTGTGAAATAAGTATGTTCTCTTGATTTACTCAAGGATTATGGTTTTAGACTTACACAGCATGGCAGGGGGAAAGGAAGCAACCTCTCAGGACATGTTGGAAAGCACTTCACATTCCTGTGAGGATGGAGGGAGTTACTGCTACCTGAACGGGGGAGAGGTGCGATGTTTTTGACATTACATTAATGGGAAAATCAGGATTGTGTGAGAGACACGTCTGGACTTTACAAATGAAGGAGAAGCACCTTTATTTTGTAGCTTACATTCATTTACAGCTGCAGGTTGCAAACAAAATTTACATGGATTCCAGTATCTTTTTTGTAACATTCATGTGTTTCTTTGTCTTTTTAAAAGTTTTTGTAGTATATTTTTTGTTTAGTACCCCATTCAGGGGCACCATAAAGGGGGGAAGAGTTAGGACGATTCCAAGGGCCCCTGACTGACAGGCCCCCCCCCCCCCAAAAAAGGAGCGTGTATATATACATATATATATATATATTTGTTAGAAAGGCATGACTATCGGTCTTGATAACATGAGACAAAAATCTCATTGAAGAACCTGCCTTGGTTTTTATGTCTTTGGTTAGAGTCAGGCTCAAGGTTACGGTTTAGTATATCCTGAAGCAATAAAACCATCAAATGAGCTGAACATTTCTAACAGTGAGAGGCCTAATCACTTATGAAATTGGCCCCAGTTGGGTCTTTGAAGCATTTACTGCTCTCACCATGTGAGGTATAAAACTTTGAGTGTTTCCCTCGCACAGGGTCAGCGACCCCTCCTATCAAATAAGCCATGGCGCTGTTAAAACGCCTCAGTCCGTCTGTTAGACGCCTGCCCTCAGGTGGCATCGTTGTCTCTACACTCGTACACATGGTACGAGTCACTCAGCACAGGGCAACAGGCTTCCCATTTTGTATGATCACTTTGGGCCTGCGACAGTGATGAATAAGTATCACTTTTGTCAAAGTCACACTGAGCCACTGCAAAGCCGCATGTTGCTCATGTGCTGCAGGTTGCTGACCCCTGCCCTCACACACGTTTACAACAGGCGAATGTAGATCCACTGCAAGTGTCGGTTTGCCCTGGTAGGATTCTCCTCACATTTGACCACAAGGCAGACATCCGGCTTTGTTGCTGTGTAAGAGGCTAACTCTAGAGCTAAACCAAGTGACAGAGTCACAAAGAAGCAGCAGTCAGATTGTATCGAGCCCGTGTCTGCAGTGCCAACAACGCGCTGCATTAGCATAATGCCAGGGCCACAGGGTGCCCATAGGGGAAGTCCACACAGAGGGATCAGCTCTGTGTTTCTCATGGCTACACTCCAATTATTACTTACTGTGATCGCTCTGCTCTACTATGTTTAAGATTAGTTGATGGCAGAGGGTGAAAAGGCCAAAAGGGCCAAATCAAATTATTTCTCAGACTTTGTTGATGTTTCCTTTTTTCATCTATCGTGAAAATGACCCAATGAATCTATTTCTGACTGAGGCTCGGTTGCCAGAGCCACAGATTCTCAGACAAAGCCTGCTTTGGTCTCTCAGGGTTACCTTGTTTAGAGGTCAGCGTGGAGCGCAGCCACCCGTCAAAGAGGGAAAGCCAACCATTCGGCCAAAACTAAAACCTTAACAGCAACTCAAAGCAATTTTATGCCCATTTTGTGTTTTAATCCCTGGTTTGTGATGCCTGGCCACAGTGGTGTGACTGTATTGGTGTGTGTGTGGCTGTGTCTGGGTGACATAGCGTGTTAGCAGGCGAGGCGAGGCGGGGGATTTTGCATCCCCTATGGGCCCAGGTCCTCAGCTCCCACCAGCTCGCTGCATGAGCACTGTTACAGACTACCCATCATGGAGGTGCTCATCCATTCACTTCTAATCAAAGGGCTGGTGGTGGTGGGCCGGCTGAAGCTGTGAAGGTGGCTGAAGCTCATCTCTCTGCCTCCCTAATCACATGTCAGCCTGGGAAGAGGCGACCAAGCGTATTACCTGCTGACGGACGGCCCCCCTTCCTCTTCCTGCACACATCAACATGCCCTGCGTTTTCACTCATCAGTGTGACTAGGTCAGGTGTAGCGAAGAAAATTAAAGCCCTTCACACATATTCCACCACAGGCTGGGATTATGCTGCGTACGCCTGCAGTCATACATTTTCCTATCTGCTTATGCAGACATTTTCATGTGGGCTGCTAAGAGCTGCTATTAACCTTTAGAGCTGCCAAGCTACACACTAGTTTTATTAGAGGTAGGAAATGATCATTGTCAGCATCTCTGACAAGGTTGGGTAAAAGGTGCAATTATTTAAACTTACCTTCAGACAGACATGGAAGAAAATAAGGCATGAAGTCTGTATTTTTATCTTTTTTTCTTTAGGTTGGAAGAATGACCGCCAGTACTGTCGCGTTATGGTTGCATTAGCGTTTTGCATATAAATCAAAAATTGGATTATTAGATGAAAAACAGGCTTTTGGAATAAGGCCTCTTTTTTTAACGAATACAGCAAACGTTAGAAGAAACAGAGTCAGACACAGGTCCGGTGAGGACATGCCGTTAACCAACCCGTATATTTAATTTAACGGTAAGATTAAAAAGCGGGTTAAAACATCTGGTTTGAAGGTTGACTTTGCTTTGCCACTACCTCAGCACATTTTTTTCCACCAGACGAGGCTCATGTCTCAAAAGGTGAGAGCAATAAGACCACGTTACGGTGCTAAAAGGAAACCCGGTGTTTGTCTGGGACAGGAACAGTGTGCCAGTGCTGACCTTCCAGTTTTCAGGTTGCAGGGAATCATCATAAAGGTCTACACAAACACAGATGGTAGACACTTGTATTAGCCTGTGGATGGTGGAGTCAAGTGGAGGCTGCCCACCATGCAGCTGTTGTCTGCAGCTTGTCTCAACATGATCTGAAAAAGAAAGCTTCAAATCTTAAAGGGCAGATGTCGTTCCTGCAGTAATTACTGCTCTTGGTACTCAGAGGAATTGTAAGGAGAATGTCCCAAAGTCATTCACTAAGTGTGTGTGTGTGTGCTCCACTGGGAGAGGAGGGGCTAAAAGGGGTCAGACGTAGCACTATGATTGGTGTTGGTCTTTTCTTCGTGGGAATTAAAGAAGGTTAATTGCTTTTGATGCCATATTATTATTTAAACTGTGATCTCTATGTGTTTGTGTGTGTGTGTTGTGAGTGTGTATGTGTGTTGTTGATCTCTCGCAATTCGCGAGGGCAAAGAAGAAACGTGATCATCCGACAGGATTCTGTGTAAATTCCTAGTAACTTGAAACTTCCTACTTATAAATGTGCTTAGAAAGAAAAATTGAATAGTAAAAATGAATCTTCCTTATTCTAGGACTCAAGACAAGGAAACCAATCTGATACCTGAACAGACTACTCTCCACTCCTGCTGCTACTTCGCCGGAAGCTGCACAGCTAGGGCGTCATCATGTGGATGAGAGACTTTCTTTTAGGCTGCGTGACTGCAGCCCTCCTCCTCCAGCTCTCCACCGCTGGTCTGGTGAGGGTCATTCGCCACCGCCGAGAGACCCTGATGTCAAAGAAAAGCCAAGAAAACAACACCCTGCCTCAGCCTGACCAGCCAGTAGTGTTCAACCATGTCTACAACATCAACGTCCCCGCCACGTCCCTCTGCTCCGTGGATCTTGATCCACCTGAAAGCGCCGAGGTCAAACACAAGAGCACGCCAACGGCCATGCAGAACACAGAGCATATGGAGCACACGGTGGATGGCGACAATCAGATCGTTTTCACCCACCGCATCAATATCCCCAAGCAGGCATGTGGTTGCAACAGCCAGCTGCCAGATATCAAGGATATCCTGAACAGACTGGAGATGCTGGAGTCGGAGCTGTCCAGTCTGAGGGAGCAGTGTGGCAGCGGAGCAGGATGCTGTGGAGCTCAGGTTACAGGTAGAACATTTACTGTAGGTGCTGTTGTACTGTAATTAACTGTACTGTAACGGCTGTAAAGACTGTGCTGTTTGATACACATGTGGTCAATTTAAGTACAATTTATTTCAAGAGTTGTTCCAGCGAATCCTGGCTGACCAAAAAAAAAAGATTAATATGGATTTAAAAGAAGGAAAAAAGCAGCAGAATGTTAACAGCCACCTGCGCCGATGTTTTTATGTGACCATAATAATGTATCTGCATCTTTTAGCCCAATAACTACCAATTGATTCATTAATAATTAAAAGCACTGAGCACCTGCCAAATTTTGGCGATCCGAGGGGATGGCAATCCAGCTGGTTTAAATCATTTATTCAGACCTAATTTTCATGGCTACTGAAATGACTGTACTTCCTTTGGTGTTCTGTGATATTGCTCGATGCAGCTGTTGAATATGAGACCAGAATTGTGGATTTTTGATTTGTGATCACACTGGAATCCTTTCAAATGACCTCCCTTTCTTGCCTTCCTCAAGGTGAAGTGTCCACAAAGCCCTACTGCAATGGCCATGGAAACTGGAGCGCCGACACCTGCAGCTGTGTATGTGAACCCGGATGGAAGGGCCCCAACTGCACCGAACCTGAGTGCCCCAATGACTGCCAGGACCAGGGTCGCTGTGTGGATGGCAAATGCGAATGCTTTGAGGGCTTCGGCGGGGACGACTGTAGTATTGAGCTGTGCTTGCTGGACTGCGGTGAGTATGGCCACTGCATTGATGGGTCCTGCCTCTGTGAGGAGGGCTTCATTGGAGAGGACTGCTCTCAGACCAACTGTCTCAACAACTGTCTGGGCCGCGGTCGGTGTGTCGAGGACGAGTGCGTCTGCGATGAGCCATGGACTGGTTTCGACTGCTCTGAACTCATCTGTCCAAACGACTGCTTTGACCGAGGCCGCTGTATCAACGGCACCTGCTACTGCGAGGAGGGCTACACCGGGGACGACTGCGGCAACCTGACGTGTCCTGGCAACTGTAAGAATCGTGGCGCGTGTGTGAACGGTCAGTGTGTGTGTCAGGCTGGCTACAGTGGAGAGGACTGCTCCAAGCTTACCTGTCCCTCAGACTGCAACGAACGGGGCCATTGCTTCAACGGGAAGTGCATCTGTGATCCTGGATATGAAGGTGAAGATTGCGCCGTCCTTTCGTGCCCTGACAACTGCAGCAACAGGGGCCAGTGTGTTAATGGGGAATGTGTATGTGACATCGGATACCAAGGTGAAGACTGTAGTGAACGGTCCTGCCCCAACAATTGCCAGGACCGGGGCCGCTGCATTGACGGACAGTGCATATGTGACAAGGGATACTCCGGGGAGGACTGCAGCATCAAGACCTGTCCAAGGGACTGCATGGGACGTGGAGAATGCATCGACGGCAAGTGTGTGTGTTTTGCTGGCTTCACGGGGAAAGACTGCAGCGAGCTGACCTGCCTGAACGACTGCCTGGACCGCGGCCACTGCGTGAACGGACAGTGCGTGTGTCATAAAGGTTTTACTGGTGAAGACTGCAGTGAGAAGACATGTCCCAAGAACTGTCTAGACAGAGGTTACTGTGTTGATGGTACCTGTGTGTGCTATGAGGGCTTTACCGGACCGGACTGCTCCATACTGACCTGCCCCGGTGACTGCCAGAACCAGGGACGCTGCGTGAATGGAGCGTGTGTCTGTGACGAGGGTTTCATTGGAGAGGACTGCTCAGAGGGTAAGATCATCCATGACTAGGAATATTTGTGCAGCTTTTCCAAAGTTCATGTCAGTGCTTTAAAAGAATAATGTTAAATTCCTACTTGTGAGTCCAAGTAGATATAGATGGGCCTAAATGTCCAACCATACATCAACAAAGATCCATTTCATTTGAAGGTTGTCAGTGGATTCAATCCTGCTGATATGTTATACGAGGCAGGTCACCAGCCAATAACAGGACTGACATATGGCAACATCAGCCATTCACATGTAACCAGACCAGCTCATCTTTAAACAAAGGGAGGGATCAGCCACCTGTAGGAAATGCTTCATGACGCCATTACAAAAGTCAGATGTTCAAATTGCACAAATAATGCAGTGATGATATTAGGTTATTGGTGATGCAGTGTGCATTAAGATGAATAGTTTTAACTTTGTCTGCCTGTCATTTGGTAGTGAACAAACAAACTAATGGTTTTTAGACCATTTCAGTTAACCCTGTCACATCAGTCACTCTGCACAATGGCCACATAAAACTGCTTTTAGGCAGAACTACATATTCACAGATATATGCACATTTTAATTTCACACCAGCAGAGTTTGGACTCTGCTCCACCTCCTGAGCAGAGCAGCAGCAACACCTTCCATCCTCCGACTCCCTTGTGCAAAATTGTGAGCCTGGATTTCCCATGAGGCTACAGTTTAGTCTGCAGGTGCTTTAATCCCGGACAGATTGTGTGTCACACTGGGTGTGTTGAAGCACAATACCGAGCGTAGGTCATCTGAGTCCTGGCAGCATTCACACTGTCTTTTTCAGAGAGAAGGAAAAATGGAAGAAAAGCAAAATGCCTTCTGTGGGGGCACACTAGTAGGAGATTATTTTTCTGAAATGTTCAACCTTCTTTGGAAACCTGTTGTGGCAGGAATCATTAATGGCCATTCAGGGGCCATATCTTATTTTTCCTTTGCCAGAAAAACAGAGCATTTGGTATCTGACAAAGTCATGATACGTTCATTCAAATGCCAATTGTTTCCATTGGCAGATATTTAGTAGGAAAACCTTTCTTGTGATCGGGCACATAGTGTCTCCATTTCCACATCCGGATGAGAAATGTTATGTTTAGTGCTTGTCAGTTAGTGACAGAAAATACAATGGTGAATTTCCAGTCGCATGGAAAAAATTCAAATGTTCTGAGTTTGAAAACCTGAGTTTGAAAACCTGCCTTTTGCCAAGCAAACAGTCAACACTGAATCCGTTCAGACTCACTTCAGTTCATGAATAGCCTTTATAACAACGGCAGCTCTCATTATTTTTCATATTTATATGGTTCCATGGAAATCAGTTTCCAAATTCTCAATGTGTCACCTAGATGTTTCTCATGTGGCATTTGTAAAACTGCGCAGGGGCTCAGTGTGTCTTCCTTTAGTGAAACTGCACTGTAGGTAGATTGACACTCTGCAATTACACAACAGTTACTAAGTTACATTTTTGTTACACACAAATGACATTTTGTGTTTTTTCCACAGTGTCACCACCCAAGGACCTAAAAGTGACTGAGGTCACCCCTGAAACAGTGGATGTATCCTGGGAGAATGAGATGCGTGTGACTGAGTACCTGATCACCTACGTGCCCACATCAGCAGGGGGCCTGGAGCTGGACATGCGGGTGCCTGGGGACCAGAAGGTGGCCACTATTCGGGAGCTTGAACCTGGCATTGAATACCTTGTCAGCGTCTATGCTATCCTCAGCAACAAGAGGAGCGTTCCTGTCAGTGCTAGGGTGGCAACACGTATGTGATTCCTCTTGGTGACAGTTCACAACATGCAGCATATCAACCCTGATGAAATGTAGTGAAGAATTTTACTCCATTACCACAGATCTGCCCGAGCCTGAAGGACTCAAGTTCAAGTCAGTGAGGGAGACATCAGTGGAGGTGCAGTGGGATCCACTGGACATTCCCTTTGATGGCTGGAACCTCATCTTCAGAAACACTGTGAGTCCTGCCACCCATTATGATAATGGAGATTCTGTATTCCAGGAGGCAGCTGAGGTCCAGAGCATACCACATCCTCTATAATTATTCATACATGGACCACTGCAGATCCCTGCCTCAAAACTCACTAATCCCCCAATGTGCAAACATCAGGATCAGTGCAAAGATCCTGTGGAAAATGGTGTAGCCAAGCCAGCATTTCAAATCACAGCAGTCAAAACTGTTGCTGTACGTCCTGACGGCTCCACTGACCCCATTCAGGTCATAGAATATGTTCATTTGTGTGTTAAAGTATGTTTCTTTTTTTTTCCTATTTGAGTGCTCATAGAAACCCCGCCAAACAGAGCTACTGAGATCCACTCATAGCCACACTCATTTAGACCCAGCACCCTGTCAACTCTTAAGTCCAAACGCCACCCAGAGCGCCATTATGTATGATTTAGATGTCCAGCCCTTGCTCCTCACATTATGCCAGGACACGACTTTGAAGTGGCTGATGACGGGTGTGTTTTGGTCCTGGCAGAAAGAGGAGGATGGTGAGATTCTTAACTCCCTTGGCCGTCCAGAGACCACCTTTGAGCAGTCAGGCCTGGGCCCAGGCCAGGAGTACGAGGTCAAGCTGGAGGTAGTGAAAAACAACAAGCGTGGCCCGCCTGCCTCAAAGAACGTCTTCACAAGTGAGTGTACACTTTCACACTGCTAACTGGCTTTTCAAGCTTTTGATTCAGAACACTGGAATCGTTTGTTCCAGAAGAACAGCTTTTCTGACTCAACCCTGGTCTTCAACACTCTGTCTGAACATCGATCAGCCACATTACCCCACATTCAGATACTCACATAGCTTACCCACATATTTAATCACCACATTTTTTTAAATGAGTAATAAATTAAATTAGTGTATATGTACTATAACTGGATTTTCATCAACTTGTTTTATGTTTCTCCAAACGTTCAAGACGTTCAAGAGAAACTTGGCTCAGGTGTAGAGGTTTACATACATATAAAAACAAAATAAAAACCTAATCAAACAAACCACATAAGTGAATAATGACATCACTTCACTTTACATCACTTAACACTCAGAGTAGGGTTAGAGCTGCCAACAGAGGCATGTTGTAATGTAATAGAACGCTGGTAATGTCAAAGAATTAGCATTTACAATTACAGGGGGTCCTCGTGTTACGACAGTCTTGAGATACGTTGTTTTCGTGGTTACGACACATCTCCCATGAACTTCCTTGTTTCGGCTTAAGCGGTTTGCCCCGTAAATATGTACAGACTTCACACGGCACACTCCACAGCACAGCTAGGCTACTCTGCCTTGTGCTTACTTATGTGAAATGGACGGCTGGCGGGGGGTGCAGCGGCAGCCGGTAAGGAGATGCACAGGACACAGATCGGTTCGGGATTGTGGCGATACCGTAGGTTTATTCACAACACAGGGTCTACAAGGTTGATATCAGAAATCTAAAGGAAATGCTCATTACACTCACGATATCAACCCCTACAGTGACAAAAGGCAATTCACCATAGTCTTATTGTAGGGTGGTGTTATAGCGACATCTAGTGGCACAATGTATGCACAATGGCACAATGAATGTATGTTCCGACTAACGTCGAAATTCGGTTACGACACATTCTCAGGAACGGATCTCCGTCGTAACTTGAGGACCCCCTGTATTTTAAAACACAGAGGCCAATGGCCAAGACAGATTGTTTGCATTACTCATTTTCGAACATGAACAGGTTGTAATAATACACACACAAGTTTTTTTGAGTCACAATAAAAAGACAGTGACACAGATGTAAATACACCTCTGTGAATTAATGGTATATTCTTGACTGCCATCAAACCAAGCTTATCATCCTTGATAAATTATTTGTTAGGTCGTGTCTCCTTTAACTACATGACTCTCAGAAACATATTTACTTAACTGAAGGATGAATAATGGGTCTAGAAAACCAAATATATAGTATCAGAAAAAAACACCGTAGTCCAGACCTGCAGAGTTAAAAGCAAAGTTGCAGGAGAATAAGCCTAACTGATCTTTTCACACACTTGGCCCCGTGCTGCCGATTGATGGAGCATATTTTCCAGAAATAGAGGTTATTGTGAAATAAAGTGTCACTTGTTCTTATCAACGCTAAATGCAAAAAGAGGCTGTCACCTTCATACTGAGCATAGGTTCATTGAATTCTACATCTGGCCCATCCATCTTGCAGCTCCCAGCAGAGTAGCATAAAAAAGCCTGACATGTCAACCCTGAGTGATTGGCTCATTAGATTCCGTTGCATTGTTGTGATTTAGTCGGAGCAGTGCAAAGAGATATGGATTTTCTAGTCCTATTGGCAACTTATGAGATAATTCCACAGCTCCATCAGGCAGTAAAACCCAGTGGGTTGTAACACTCTCAGGAACTTGGGGCTGGGGATCAATACGAGGAGAGAAATCGGTGTTGAATGCCTGACTCATCCCGCCAGGCCAACCATCAAACTATTCTGTGGTGTCTTGACTGGGGGTAGGGTTAAAGGACTGTTGCAGCCCTTGCTGAAACCATTAACCGTGTATTTTCTCTAAAAGAAGCACTGTGTGGCAGGCTGAAACTTAAACCTTCACTCAAACTGTGCCGACTGATCCCCCCGGGAGACTTCTGTTTCAACAAAGCACATCCAACAAGCGCGGCTGTGTTCCCCATATATTCAACATTACATTTCATAAATGGCAGCTCCTCCCAGCAGTGGGTCAGGCCACTTTTTTGCTTATTTAGAGTGTGAGAATTGTTTGCACTGTGCCAGAATAAACAGAGGGATGTGTGGAAATGCCATCAGAGGCCTATTATAACAGCCTTTTTTCATAAACATTACAGTAATGTGAGGTTGGTTATTATGATGATAACCAAGTGTCTCATTTTCCTCAATAAATTCTTAGTCAGACCAAAGGAAAAGAAAGGGCCATGGTTATGTCTGCTTTATAGGTTTTATTTTTCATTGTACTGTAATAGATGAATTACTCTTTTGAGTAGCACATTCTCTTCAGTCTTTTCCAAAAAGACTGTAGTTTGTCATGTAAACCAAAAATAGTTTTTCATTGCATCATTATTTTTCCATCACAATGTGTAAATACATTGTGATGTATGAGACACTTCTAAACACACTGGCATATAAATAGCCTGTAAGCCTCCGGGAGGTGGGCTACGCTGCGCGATGTGATGCAGGAGAGAAAATGGGATTTCAGCATTATTCTTTGTGAGCACTGCAGTTGTAAGCTGGCTGAGCTGTCAGGAAAGCAGCAGTGACTGGACAGACTGGCCAATGTAACACTAGACAAACCTGCAGTTTTGTTTTCCTGTAAGTTGAGATCAAATGACCTAGTCTTCAACCTTTAACAGTTTGGTGGTATTGTACACTCTTACATGGGATATGTCTACGTACTGTAAACTGTATGGCTGGCAAATATCCATGAAGCTCGACAAATTCATCCCCTGATTTGTCCTTATTCCACATCACCACCTTCTTAAAATAATGCCTAAGTCTTTTTTTTTTTTGCTTAAATATCAATTATCAAAAATATCAATCTGTATTTGGTTCAGTTTTTTTTCTATTTTTTGAAAAACTTGAAAAATGAGACTTTGAGGCCATTGATTTAAGAGGGTGACAATATGCAAGCGAATAAATGAAGTAGATGACATCCATATTGTTTGTTTTGTTTGTTATATGTGGCCATAACAGTGGAGAAAACTGCATTTCCATAAAGCAGTAAGAATAAAGTGTGTGAGTGTGGCTTTAACCCACTTTTTACTATGCATGTTTTAATGTCAAGCATCAACAGTTCACCCTTTTCACTGCACAGAGAGAACAGGGTTGTTATTACAGGGTGTTTTCTATAGGTGCTCATTAGACAAGAACACGGCAAACTGGCTGAATACAGTGAAACCTCGACTTACGAACGCCTATACTTGCGAACTTTTCGAGATACGAACCGGAGATTCAAGATTTTTTTGCTTCCGCTTACGAACCAAATTCGATTTCCGAACCCGAGCACGGAAAAATTAAAAACATTTCCCCGGCCGGCGCCATTACGTGTGACCCGTGCGAGTCTCTCAGTGCGTGTCAGGTGACTGAGGCTGTGTCCGAAATCGCTCCCTAACCCCTAGATAGTCCACTACATTCATTGCCGTATGTAGGGCGTAAGGACTAGGGATCGAAAAAAATCGCTTCGATTTACGAACATTTAAACCTACGAACCCGATCACGGAACGAATTAAGTTCGTAAGTCGAGGTTTCACTGTAGTTCAAAGCTACTGTTAATGCATGTATACAGCCATGCACACAGACATGTGCACCCATGAGTCAAGTGTGTTATGAGGTTCAGAGTTCTCTGTGTTTCCCTCTGTGTTGCCCTGTTGTTGTCCCCCATTACACCAGCCAGTGGCGTGTACTGTGGGATTTGCATGCTGAGGGGCTAATTGTGCGAAACGGATCCCTCCACTCCTCACTCCTGTTTCCCTCCCCCTCCGGCTCGACCTACAATGTGTGGGAGGCAGCAGTCAGTCAAGCAGTTGGCCTCAGAGGGCCGTTTGCCTCCCAGGAGAATGTCTGTGTGACATCTGAACGTCACTAACGTCTCCTCAGCCTCCTCAGACAACAAATCTGCATTAGGCCCAAACACACATTCTTCATTTTATCAGCCCTGCACAGAGGGTTGACTTTCCGAAAGTTGCTTGTGTGTGACAAATCAATTTCATTGCCCGTGAAAAGGCGCCCTTCATGGGCACATAAATAGTTTGGATAGCCTCGTAAATGCAAGAGTGCGAATGTGAATCAATTCATAAGTCTGTATCAAACATAACTCCCTGATTCTTGATCATTTCACTGGAGTTAAGGCCACCCAACTGTATTATTAGATAATACATCTTATGTGTCTAAGCCTAATTAGTTTTATGTGGTTTGACATATGGTTGTGGATTGATACAGCAGGGTGTCATCCACATAACAGTGAATATTTACCTTTTAATATTGTTTCTTTATAGAACAATATATAAGGCAAAGAGCACTGGGCTAAAACCCTTTTTAAATTCCACTGGTCACAGGTATACACAAATAGAAGTGAGGTTACACTGACTATTACCTCTTGTCTCTCAAGGGATTGATGCTCCCACCCAGATGGATGTGCGTGATGTGACGGACACCACAGCACTCGTGACCTGGTTCCAGCCTGTGGCTCATGTGGACGGCATCAGCGTCTCTTATGGGCCCAGCTCAAACCCTGCTGACCGCAGTGAGGTGCAGCTGTCCTCCACTGAGACCCAGTACCACCTGGGAGGCCTCATCCCAGACACCCAGTATGAGGTGTCCCTGACAGCTCGGATGGGAGACAGGACCAGTATTCCTGTTTATGAATCTTTCGTCACAGGCAAGATTTGTAACTATGTTGTGCGTTGTTTTCAAGAATTTACTGATCTGCCTTAGCATTAACTTAGCAACTAAATGAAACACAGTTAACTCTTAACTGTTATTTAAATCTAGATCTGCAGATGTGAGGTCTGCAGATCAGGACCCCACATAGATTAATAGCTGTATGTTTACAAAGGAGTATATCCCTCTACATGATGTCTGTATATACAGTAGGTGTGTGTCTGTTCACTGGAGGACCACATTCTTATTTGTATAGAGTCATACTAATAATCATTCTCCCAGTATCAATCTAATCTTGGCTTCAGAAATGAACCACTTGAGGTTTGGATCTAGGAAGAAATTAATTAAACTTAAGGGTTAAGCTAAAGTTTTATCTATCCTAAGCCCGTTCATGTGTGTTTAGACCTGGATGCACCCAGAGACCTGCAGACAGTGGAAGTGACTGACGAAAGCATTACTCTTGAGTGGGGGAACAGTCGAGCTCAGGTGGACAACTATCGCATCAAGTACGGACCTCTGTCTGGAGGCGAGCATGGAGAGCTGCTCTTTCCACCAGGACCAAAGGACACCACCCAGGCCAAGATCACTGGTAAGCACATACTCACACATACTCTGCAGAACATGAGGATCCATCCATTATACAACATTTATATCGTAACATCAACTCATTTCATGTATTTTTAATTACATGATACCAGAGTATCTCTCATATCATCCAGTGCTTTTCATTAGAATAGCAACATGTAATATGTGAAATGTGACACTGGTGTGTTTCCAATTTCAAAAGATCAGGGGTTTCGCAGTTAACTGGATATTTAATTAATTTATGGCCCTGCACTCACTTACCATGTGACCATGCAATTAGGCCAGGACGAGTATTGATCGCCGCTACAGTACAAAGCAACAAAGTCCTGCTCAGGAAAACTAATGGGCTGTTTTACTGGGCACTGTACACAGCGTTTGGAGCTTCCATTTAGCTCAGTGTCAGCATCCAGATGATACTGCTGCAACATAAATGGGGGGAAAAACAATATGAGGTTGTTTATTTGTCTAGTGCTTTGGGCATGCATTTGCACTGCTTATCTCCAGAATGTGCCGTCCTCTGTTTTGTGTTGTAAAATGTTTGCCCATCTACAAAGCAGTCGCTTTATTAGAAAAACACCAGGGGTTGGTGAGGTGGGGGTTGTACTGAGACTGGTAGAACGCTGCGGATTGCTTCACTGAGTGATCCTGCTCATACCAGACAAGTGGATACTTTCTCATCTGTCTGTGCCAATGACATTTTAGAGCCAGTCTTTGAGGTGGATGTGTTTATTTCTGTTTGTCTCTACACTATGTACAGCTGCATGGCAGGATTAGATGCCATGACTAACATCAACAACAAAAAAGCCCCTCCAACCCTCCACAGGCTAACAGTGTCTTTGTCTGGCCCAATTCTTTGTCCTTGGGAGGCCTGTCTCATGGAAATAAACCACTGTGTCCATTCAACCAATGTCCCCCTCCACTCCACACACACACACACACACACCTCAGCACTTCTGTCACAGAGTTCTTATCTGTAATTGCCTCCACGCTCATGATTTTATTGATAATGAGTTTCCTGGGTATTAGGTGTAATTTCATGCTGTAAGACTTTGTGTGATGACCTCGTTGGGAGTTAATAAAGGAATTAGAGGCGATCAGGCTGAGAGAGGGCTTAATTGAAGGGACTAAAGGGCCACCACAGCCTGGTGTATCATAGCAAGTAGGGCCTCTGCTCTGCAACAAGGGCCCTATAGATTCATCAATGCAAATACAGCACCGATGTTCCCCGGCGAACACAGGCTTACCATGAAATGCAATTAGGCTGCAATCTATTATGCAATCGAGCCACATGAGAGTCTTTTTGTGTTTTGCCACAGGCACCAGAGCCATTAGATGAAACAGCTGTCCACTTGACTACAGAGCCTCCCCTTCGTTCATTTAGTAACACCTCGGTGGATCCGTACAAACAAAACATGACGTTGCTTTTTATTTCGGTACCTCATTGTTTTTATTTTCGTGCCATTACGCAGGCCTGAAACCTGGCACAGAGTACGGGATGGGTGTCACGGCAGTGAAAAGCGAGCGAGAGAGTCTGCCCACGACCACCAACGCAGTGACCGGTGAGATGCTTTCACAGACTCTGTAGACGTATGAATGTCAAGATGCCTGTACAGTCACATGCATTGTAACAAACAAACACTGATACACTTGCACAGGCATGTCGATACTTAAACTGTACATGAATACACTCTGTCCTGCTTTCCAGAGCTGAGACCCCTTTCAACCACATCCAACAATGTAATGACTTTGCATATTTAATTACAGATCAATTGTGCTTATTTGTCAATTATTAGTTGTAGTATGTGTTATGAATATGGGGGCTGATTATGCAGGGTTACAGCATTGAAGCATAGTGTTGGTTATCCAGTTTTCACATTAAATGACACTGCAAGACAACAAGACAGAAAGCTGGAGTCAGCTGGGCCCTGGTTTATATTAATAATTTATTGCTCAGGAGAACTGGAGGTTTGAGATTTTATTCAACAGCAGATATTCTGAGTGGTACTGTCCTGGCATTCTCCGCAATGTATGGTTTATTACTGTTTTGTCAGTTAAAATTACAACGCATATTGACACTGGAGATTCAATTATACTTTATTATTATAATTGTTTTTTCCAGGAAGGCAGCCACAGTACAATCAAGAGATATACAGTATATGATATGTCAGACATAGAAGACGTTTGAAATTTGACAAATTTGGAAAGACACTCAGTGCATGGATCAGAGAGATGACGTGTTAGGGCATTTTTGGGTGACACTGCACTTGCAACAGGACATATTTCATCATGATCTTTAAAAATATGAATTTCCATTTGGTGTGGGAAATAACTCATTAACTCCAATGCTTCTTTCTTTGAAATGAGTTGAGAAATGTAAGAATTGCTGCATGTGATGCATGTTTCATAGCATCACTGGTTAAGTTAACATTGTGCTGATGCATATGAATTGGGGCTCCACTGCTCTCATTAGCCTTGGACGCTCCCAAGGACCTGACTGTCGTGGAGGTGACTGAGACCACTATCGTGCTGGAGTGGAAGCGCCCTCTGGCCAAACTAGACTCCTACAGACTGGTCCATGTGTCCGCTGATGGCCACAGGGCTGAGGACGTGGTTCCGAGCGGTACTGAGTCTTACACCCTGAGGGGCCTGACACCTGGCATGATGTACACCATCAGCATCACTGCTGAGAGGGGCCGCAGGAGCAGCGTACCAGCCACCATCTCAGCACCCACAGGTCAGCACACTCCCACACCACACGCAATACTGCCATTTGTGTCATTACAGTGTCTAAAACTAAAACACTGGCATTACACCTATACTGTTAGGATAAAAATACCTGCACCATATGATCAAATAATAAATGCAGAAGTAATAATACAATAAGATGAACATTGGAAGAAATTAGATGAAGTTAGGTATCCGATTTCTAATCCTAACCCGAACTTTAAAAAAGGACTAATTATCCAAACAACAAAAAACGTAATTTCTCACTTGCTAAAATGCAGCAATGACAATAAATTTCACATTCTCCAGTTACTGAGGATTATCCCAAGTAATAATAGCACTTTGTATAAAGCAAGTTTGCATTTTTGAATTTTATTTTTATAGCTGTTTTATATTATAATCACTGGGTAACTACACACAACCAGTGAAGTGGTAAAATGTTGCCTTTTACTGTATTCATAACTAGGCTGAGTCTGAGCATGTGGGGTATTCAGTATCTGTGCAACATGTCAGAGGCAAAGGTTCCGCTGAATGCAGCTCTCTGTTTCCATGAGCTTTGTAGCTGGTGGTGCAGAATAAAAGAAAAGTCCTCATTAGCCACAGGTTGTTTTTTTTTTTTTTGTCCTTCAGTACTGCAGCCAAACTGAAGCAATGAATTGAAGTCATTGTTAGCCTCTGAATGTTAGTCACTCTCTCTCTACCTAATACCCCCAACCCCCTTCAAGGATCATTTATAGCATGTGGGATTCTTTTTCCCTTTTCCGTAAGGTTTTTTTTTAAAACCCAAACAAACAACAGACAAATGAAGCGATTGTGGCAGGTATTCGAGCTGCAGTCAGTGTGCCTCCAAGTCAAACACATTTCACAGGTAAATCTTACAGTTATGTAACCAGTGCCTATTAAATGCATGGCTCCAGGCAAGAATCAATATGGGGAAAGTTGGTGAGCTGCAGAATAACTGTCTTTGCATTTTTGTGGGCTGCTCACTGCACAGAAACTAGAGTACACAGACTTCTGCTGTGTGTGTGTATATGGATATGTGTGTGGCGTGACTTTTACTAGTGATTAAGCAGTCTTGTGGTGAAACGGGCAAAGGGTCAGTAACAGCAGAATCCATGGAAAAGTATCCAACAAGGGTAAGGTAATACTCAAGGTCAAAAACCAGTACAGACGGTCAGTCACCAAAAGAGCTACAAATCACTAAGGCTGAAACAGTGACTGAAACCAAGCAGACAAACTGGCGACAAAACAGTGGCACACACAGACTTATATACACAGGGGAGGGGGAAGAGCTGATTGGACACAGGTGAGACACATTAGGGAAGTGAGATATTCACACTGGTGGGAAACACAGGAGAGCAGGAAGTGAGGAGTCCTGAAACAGAGACGAGACCATTCATTTCATTTCATTTTCTACCGCTTTATCCTGTTAAGGGTCGCGGGGGGAGCTGGAGCCGATCCCAGCTGACATGGGGCGAGAGGCAGGGTACACCCTGGACAGGTCGCCAGTCCATCGCAGGGCCAACACAGAATACATATACAAACAAACAACCATTCACACTCACATGCACACCTAAGGACAATTTAGAGTGGCCAATTAACCTAACCCCCACAATGCATGTTTTTGGGCGGTGGGAGGAAGCCGGAGTACCCGGAGAGAACCCACGCAGACACGGAGAGAACATGCAAACTCCACACAGAAAGATCCCCCGAACCGAGATTCGAACCAGGGACCTTCTTGCTGTGAGGCACGAGCGCTACCCACTGTGCCACCGTGCTGCCCGAGACGAGACCATAGACATACTATCTAGACATACTATACTATCTACCCATACCATCTTGGGCCGGTCATAGTTCAAGTAACACATAAGAAAATAAGTTGCAGAGAAGTGTGAACCTTAAAGCCTAGATCAGGTCAAAGTGTCATATGGTCACACCAGGCTTTTTAGACTATGATTAATAATCACCTTGTTTCTTCAACTTATTAAAATATCTGACTTTACTGTCACTATTTTTTTCTTTGCAAACTATTTGCAAAATACCTGACATAGCCTACATCACATATCACAGGGAGACAGTCCTCGTTGTTTGGTTGCCTGTCTCTGGCTAAATACAGAAAAAAACTACCTCTGTCCCCGTTTTGGTTTTGAAAACACAACATTAAGTTTTTCAGTCAGATCGCGCATTAAACTGGAAATGTCCCCGTTTTTCTCCCTTTTCGGGATTATGTTCCCAGTTTTGATCTTGGACGTCTGGTCACTTTATATCATAACAGAATATTCTATTGTTAAACCCATGATGAATGTTAAAACATGCCAAACTAAGTGTCCTGTATCATAGCTACATGTGTGACCTTTGCAGCAAAAGAAAAAAAAACAAACGCATGAAAATCAGCTCGGTATTCAGTGAGGTATGATGAATTAAATGCCCTGACAGGTCATTGACAGATTGTGTTGAGTGGAGAGGTTGACCCCTCCAAGATGGCGGCCCTAAATCTCATCAGCGCCAGTAGACTCTAGCGGCGAACGCAGCATCTACTCTTATAGTATGTCTATGGACGAGACAGCGAACAGCGACAGCGAGTGCACATGTAGGTTTCTATTCTTTATGTCCACTCGTCTGCGCTCCTGTGTTATATATATGATTGAAAGATTGATAAAGACAAAGTGAAACTTTGAATGTGTGTGTGTGTGTGTGCGTGTGTGTGTGTGTGTGTGTGTGTGTGTGTGTGTGTGCGCGCGTGCAAGCAAACGTGGGGGTGGAGGGGGGGGGGTCAGCTGGAGGCTGGGGGTTTGTACGGACATGTGTGCGCTCTCCAAAATGTTCATTCATGTGATAATTGTTGGCGTAAGCCGTGCTCCCCTCTGGTTTTGTGCGATTTGACCGCGATGAACTGTGGGTCTGTCAGATAAAAGGCCACATGCTGAGACTCCTGTTAAAACATTGTCTCTGAAAATCAGCAGCCCTCTAATCCACAGCCCGGCCACTGTGCAGCTGTTATCATCCCCAGACATGTAGCTCACACACACACATTTTACAGGAGGGACTGAAGGAAAAGGAGGGCTGGACGAGGTGAAGAAATGAAGATGAAGTTCGGAGCGGAGGTCATGGATTATCAGGGATGCCTGATAACCATTGAAATGATTATAAGCCATCCAGGGGGTCTTATATATACTGTACATATAACATATATACAATATATACATATATGTTGCATCGCCAGCACTGACATCTTAAAACGCACTGAAAACATAGGAGTAAATCTATATTGCCATCTGGTTTGAAGATTGGTTCGGATCATGTCCCTTCGAGTGAAGATGCAGGGTGCATGAGCTGCTGCTAATCAGCAGAAGAAAACAACTAACAGAAGGCATGAACAGAGCAAGATCACTGTCCTGCATGCACTGACATGATCTGTGCTCCAGCCGGCGTCAGGAGCCTTGTCGTGTGACGTGACTGAGTGTGTATCAAATGGTAAGTCAGACAAAGTCGTATCTCAGCTGACCACTTGATTTAGTTGTGAACACGGGACAACTGAAGTGAACTGAAGCTGAGCTTTGCGAGCTAGATACTTTAAATTGAGTGGTATCTCACCATGCAAGAACTCCGAGTGTACAATGAACATGAATTAAATAATGCTGACTCAGAGAGGCTTGCGGTGTTGTAAAAAGGCATTGAGAGAATTATACAGCATCTTTTTAAAGAAATTATTTCCCTGAGAAACTACATCTGACTAAATACAGCCAACCCTGTGAAAACCTTTGTTTGGGGGCTGCGATAGAAACATGGCTTTGTAACATGCTGAACCCCATGGAAGACAAAGACGATGCAAAAAAAAAAAACTTGTTCTTCTTTTATCAAAGGATTTTACCAAAAATAAATTTGCAATTTCCAATTAACTCCAGACTGAAAAATAAACCATATAAAAAGGTTTTGTAATGGTGTGGCAGTTTGGCTCCATGTGTAGTGTCACGTATAGAAATGTGGCTGTACACAGGTATAAGGACATTTTATGTCAATTCATTTGCAGTATTTTAAAATCCACCTTTTTTGCAACTCTTTTTTATTATGTCAGTGATTATGATTTATTACCTTTTTTATTTGTCTTATTAATTAAGACAAATAAAAAAAATCAGCTAACTTTATCACAAGTTCAGGAGAAACAACTGCAGCCATGAACTCAATGCTGAGTCAGATGCACCCCATGCTAAAGGACCACAAACCCACCAGACACATCATACAGTAAATGCATCGTCCTTGTCCATGTCAGCACTCAGTGATCAGCTGATTACAAAAAAGCCAACACACCACCCCCCCAACAATGCAGCCCTTCCAACTCCTATTGTCTATCTCCATTTGCTCCCCGCTCTTCCACACGGGGAAAAGAGGATAATAGGAGCCTTGATGTTTACCTGGACCATTTATCAGCATCTCTTCATAATCTACTTTCTGAATGCTTGCACACACAATAGACTCTAATTATAGGCAGCTGCACGAAGCCCTGCATGGCTTTCCTATGGGTTTGAAGTGGACTGCGTACTTCTGCCATACTGGCAGGGCTACGCTGCACCTTCAAATGTTAATGGCTTGTTCACAGCCATTAATGTGCACAACCTGCATCAGCATGTCTGCCTGCCACTTTCTATTTTGAAGTCTCTCCACTTGTATGGTGATTCAGAGAAGATGGCTATAGGCAGCCATCGATTACAATAGCTTTCGTTCCCACTAACCTTTTAAAGTGTAAATGAGGGACTATTTCCACTCGGGTCAAACCAAAGGACGGTTTTCTTCTTTACCTTTTGACAGAGACACAACATTTTTGAAATACAAATGAGTGTCAACCTCTTTTTTGCAGATGGAGCCATCAAAAAGGACTCGTCCTCTGCTGAGCAGTCTTTTTTTTGTTCTATGTTTTTCATTTTACATTGTTGTTGACAACAAATGGTAAAATATGCCCCATATAATAACCTCTTGAACCTGTGTATGTTTTTGTGTGTTGTAAGGTTAGACCAATATGCAGAGCCAAAAAATGAAATGTTTATTTATTGATGCAAATGTGTATTGGTCTAACTTTTTTCTTGCATCCTGTTATGTGTGCATCCTAGTTCTGTAACTCCATGTTGATGTGCTTGTCATCACCCAGAGGAGGAGAAGCCTGTAGTGACCAACGTCACTGTCAGCGAGGTGTCATGGGACAGCTTCCTCCTGTCCTGGTCTGCTGAGGACGGGGCATTTGAGGCTTTTCTGATCGAGGTTACAGATGCAGAAACAGGTGCTGCGTGGCAGAACCACACTGTGCCTGCCGATGCTCGCAGCCTCGCCATCTCTGGCCTCTCGCCCAACACCTGGTACAGGGCCAATCTGTACGGGCTGTTCAGGTGGGCCCTCATAGGCCCTGTCTTTGCAGACACTATCACAGGTATCAACGCCGTCAACGCTGAGGTCTCCTTCTTCCCTCTGATGTCTCTTCTTCTCAGCTTTTATTCCATGTAGACTGATCGCTTTCTCACAGAAATCCTCTTCTTCTGTTGTTCTTTAATGGTGGTTGGTAGAAGACTTAAGAGATCTTCTGAATTCTAAGTTTGCTCTGCAACATTTCTCGGGAACTCAGTAGACACGTGCACCTCATAGACAGTGACCAAATGAGGCATCATCTCTGTGGCAGCATGCAGCACCTCTGTGATGGTGGTAGTGTAGTGGTCAGGGACAGGGAGTTAGAGTTTGCTCCAAGTGCAAATAAGCCAGAACGACTACTGCACACAAATCTCAAATGGTGTTGGCCTACTGATAAAACTAGAAGTGAACCAGAAGTGAAACATAGAACTGAACATGACATTTGTTGTATGCGATCAGAAAGCGCATATATGTTTCAACACTTAAACAAATGAACCTGTGGGGCGCTGCTGTTTTGTTTAGCTCCACTGATCAGCCACAACATAAAAACCAGTTTCTCTGGTTTGTCATACTTGTGTGTCTTTTTATTTATTCATACTATGAAACTGAAACTAGAAAATAAGCATAAGTCACGTCAGGGTGGTTATTACTTTTTTTTTTTAAGGCGCTGGATATATTAATGTATTTTAAAGCAGCAAATCAGCCCACCATTTTCTGTGCACAAACTGGTACTATGGTGGTGGTGGGAGTTAATCTTCACAGGGTAAACAAAGAAAAAAAATATATATATATATATAAATATATATATATATATACACATATATGCATGCGCCTTTGGGACATGGGCTTACACAGGGAGGCAGCACACACACATTAGCCCGGCCACAGATCTATGTTTGAGCCAGCCGTCGGCCAGCCTGTTCAGTCCGGTCTGAGACAGCACCTGGTCCATTATGTGAAAAGGCAAAAAGACATAAAAAAAAATTTCAGTGTGCTGTTTAACTGAGGCACAACAGGTGCTCTAATTAACCACTCACTACACAAATCATAGTCATTATCAGTGATTAACGTGCTGTGAATTACATTGTGCCTAATAATGGGACTGTAAACACCGAAACCATAATCTGATAATGATGCCCTGTACTTGCCAGTGAGCACTTTGGCAAACAAAAAGCATGATCACCACAAAATACCTTTTCAGGTTTTGTACAGAACCTTTTGAAAAACATTCAAAAATATCCGATTTTTGGTTTGTTTACACATGTATGTCAGCATCTCTTCTGACATTATCGTTCAGCTTTTCATTGATGAGGATCAGTGAAGTGGAAGAGAGATGGGAGGACTGTCAGAAGGAAAAAAAAACCCTTAGGCGCTTTTGTCGCTTTGTGTGAGGGCTCTCTTATGTATGCATGCCCAGTTCCCGCAAGCCTGGACCGCTCTCCATTCTCATGCTGCCATTGCCCCTGGGCCCTGGTGCTGGGGTGCCAGGGGCTTCTGGGGCCACGCAGAATATGGCATGCACTCAACATGGCCCATTGTCTGCATGCTAATAGAAAGTGATGCAGCTTAACATTTTTTATTAGCATCACTGAATCCATAAAATCTCCACGTTGCAAATACGTGTTGATTCATTTGATTATGTTATGCACAGTGGTTAAGGTCAGTATGCTAGAGGACGACGCTGAAATGAAAGTTCCCTGCTTTTCGAAGTGGCAGGCTTATTTCAGACAGGAGGCTGTGCGAGGGGAAATGGGGTAGAATGGAGGAAGTGGCGGTGGGAGGGTGAAATCAGAGACAAACTAGCCCGTTAGCTGATGGATGTGGACCTCCCTCTCCACTGACCAGCTAAAGCTGCCCGGCGGCTAATGAAGAGTGACAGCTCCCTGGGATTTGTCTGCTCTGCTTCTCATTTCCACCGCTTCTTCTCACATCCAACGCCTCATGCCTTTCCCCCTCACAATGAAAAAGGGGGTTTCAGGCGAGTTCAAGGACCCCTGAGACCCTCACATTTGGTGTAGCGTTTTAATGAGCAGCGATGCTGGGCTGTACTGAGGTTTTCCTGAGCCCTCTAATATCTACTGCTGCTGCTTTAAAGGCTCTGTCCACATGTCTGTCTGTACCGCTACTGCTTTCTCCTTGTAATTACTCTCCCAGCTGCTGTAGTCGACTCCTGCTGTCTCTTAGCTTCTCTGGCTATTATTAGCTGCTGCTAATGACTGCTTAATACTAGCCTTCACAGCACCGCATACGTTCATACATGTACACACAGTTACATGTCTGCACTGTACTGAAGCTGAGTTCAGTTCAGAAAGAAAGAAAGTTTTTTTCACTTCAAAAATGAGATCAGGCAATGGTTGTGACGTTTTGGAGGAAAAAAAAAATCAGGCACTACAATGCAACCAGCAAAGCTAGCATGTTTGTTTCCATTTGCTAGCTTATTTATTACTGTACAGTTAAATCCACTCCTTTATTTTAGTTTTAGAGTTAGGTTTATTTGTTTGCTTTAGTTTTAGAGTTAAGTTCATAACTTTATTTTTGTTGCGTGAAGGAGAACTGGAGTACTGAAGTAAAGAATCTCATTGCCCAGTGTAACCACCCCGTTTCTACTGCATATACAACAATAAAACTTATTGAAACTTGAACTTAGCTTATGCTAAGCCATCAAGCAGCTTTGGGGATACACACTCCTCCACTTTAAAATGCATCATCTGTGCTATGTTCATCCCTGGTGTCCACATTAATGCAGAGATCTGTCGCTGGTAAAACTGACAGAATTTGTCAATGTGCCTTGCATTGTTTTATTTTGGAAAATCCATTGTGTCTGAACGAGCAGAAACACTTTTTTTGAAATGGTGGCACAACACTCTGCCGCAGTACAGGGCACATCATGTGTGTGTCTGTAAATAACAGATCAATATCTTTGAGGATGACAGTTTTCCATCAAGACTTTTCATCAAGTTCTAATTCTTTATGATTACTTAATCGGCTTTCCATCTTACTAACCAGTTTACCAAGCTCATTAAAGGAAAGCACCAGCTCCATTTCTTCCTGATGTTTGTTGACTGATGCTGAACCACATGACCAGTGCTGACTGATCCCCTGCCCTGTTCCTCAAATGTCAATCACTCTGAAGTTCCCCAGAGGAGCAAGTCTGACTTTCCCTTGTCACTCAGAGTCCGAACCGGAGATGCAGGCTCTGCTAGTCTCCGATGTCACCCCGGACAGCTTTAGCCTGGCCTGGGAGGCTGAAGAGGACGTCTTCGACACCTTTGTCATAATGGTCAGCGAGGCTGAGGGTACGAGCCGACCGAGAGAGCTGGTGATGGGCGGTGAAGAGCGGAGCGCTTCGATGACAGGACTCACTGAAGACACAGAGTACAAAGTGGAAATCTTTGGGCTTGTCATGGGAAGAGCCTCCAAGTCTGTATTGGAGGGGGTGAGAACAGGTACACAGTGAGAGAGCGGCCCGGAGACATCAGAGCTGGGCACTGAAATCTGGACTGCTCTTGTCGGCATCTTGCCAGTGTTGTCCGTTTTGTCTTTTATGGTAACAGCATGAAAGGTCATTACGTGTCAACATTTGTCTCCATTTGCTCACCCTGTCTAACCTGGTAAAAAGGCGTTTTGTTGTTGGGTCAAGGTGCTTTATTAACAAAATGAAAAAGGCTTTTTGTCCATTTCCGCATCGACTTTGTGGCAATGACCCGAGCTGGCAAAGTGTTGTGTCTTGTGTCCACAGTTGTATGTCTCAAACTGCCTGTCAGTGCTCCTGAGTGGTAACAGTATGGTGCTGGGTCAGAATTGAACCCCTGTGGTAAAATAGTATAATAATCAGTGGGAGCTACATTGATATACTTAATGTTTCTGCTTCAGATTGTTCCTACATGTAAATGAACAGCTTTGATACTGTCAGAAAGAAAATCCTCTAGGGCAGGGGTGGGCAATTAATTTTTACAAGGGGCCACATGAGAAACCTGAATTGTGTCAGAGGGCCACACAGTAGCTGGGTGGTGACACGTACATCACAGCTCTCAACCAAAGCCAGACAAAAACAGTCAAAGTCGGACAGGACATGTTAAAAAAAAAAAAAAAGACGGACGCTCTGTTCTTCAGATTAAGCTTTATCTTTCATTTCTGAGAAAGAAATACTTGGCAGTCCATGTGTTGTTGAAAACACGGCATTCGTTACCAACTTTTCTTTTCTTATCTGCTCTGATGTTGTCTTCGTTCAGTTGTCCTTTCGAGATGTCTTTGACCGCCTGGTCCCATGTGTCAGTGTCTCTCTTTGTAAAGAAGGTGGTGGTCTGTCAGTTGTCTCTGTCACATATATAGGGACGGGTGTCTCTGGCTGTGTCCCCTGTCCTCCCTGGGGGTAAGGCTTTACTTGTGGGTAGCGCAGCGCATGTTTCACTTTTGTGTTTCCGTGAAATGGGGGCAAGTTAATCCCCTCAGGTCTGTCACGCAGGATCCTGTGGTCTGCTGTTAGCAGGAAAAGGGTTTCTCCTCAAGACCAGGCCTCCCCAGGCCTCCTTTGTCTGTCTCCCTCATTCTCTTTTACACACTCTCCTCCTCTCCGTCCCAAAACAAGTGCCTTTCACTGGTGGATCTGCCTTTGCAGCAATAACAAAATCTATGTGTGTGTATGTGTGTGTGTATGTGTCCTTTTCTGTCTGATGCTTTTCCCAGTGCTTTCCCCACATACTATGCATTCATTCAGTCTATTGACACACGTACTCCATGTTCTATTTTCCACTCCTCACCATGCAGAGTGAGTTATGTTCATTGACTAAACCATCTGTTTTTGGTCTTTATGCCCCCACCTGCTGCCTCTGTCGTGCTCGTGCCAGATCTGGGCTCACCCAAGGGCATCCGCTTCTCTGAAGTCACAGACACATCCGCCACCGTTCACTGGACGGTTCCGAAAGCTCGAGTGGACAGCTACAGGGTCACATATGTGCCTGCGCATGGAGGTCAGTGTCACTGTGTGGACAATACACTCGCTCACACGAAAGATCCGGCCGCCAAGTTACCACGCTGTCAAATTCTAAAATAAACAATGAGAATTTGACAAACAACAAATCTGAACCTCCAAAAGTTTTGCCCCCGATTACATCACTGTTCACAACAAAGAAAATCGATGTTATGTGTAGACCAGATCCAGATCCGACAGATTTAATACTATGAAAAATTATGGTTACATTCCAGGTTGTTAATGACTTTATAGCCCCTAAAACAATTCCCTTTATCATTGAAGCTCCATCATTTTAATCCTCCACCATCTGGTGGGTCTGTTCTCCACTGACAGAATGAGGCTGCCCCCTAGTGACTATGTGTGAGACTACTGAATGAGGGAGTCGGGGGAAGAAAGAGGGAGGAGAGAAAATATCAATAAAGAATATAAATAGTCATCCTATGAATTTACACAGTATTTTCCTCTATGTTCTGAAATTTGTGTTTTTCACTTCCAGGCAATGCTAAGACACTGACTGTGGGTAACTCTGAGTCCCACACTGTGCTGCCCAATCTGACACCTGGGGTCACCTATGAGGTCACTGTTGTTGCTATCAAGGGTCAGAGGGAAAGTGAGCCTGGGTCAGACAGTGTCACCACAGGTACTGCAAGGCAATCTGTCAACTAAAACTGATCAATATGTCATGATTTATTGATTTATTTGTCATAATTGATTTATCATGAATTATTTATCATGGTTTATATATGTGTACATGTACAAGTGTTGAATTGAATTTTGTGTGTGTGTGTGTGTGTGTGTGTGTGTGTGTGTGTGTGTGTGTGTGTGTGTGTCAGCTCTGGACAAACCTCGTGGTCTAACTGCAGTCAACATCACTGATACTGAGGCTCTGCTGCTCTGGCAGCCTGCTATCGCCACTGTAGATGGCTATGTCATCACCTACAGTGCAGACTTAGGTTTGTAGTATCACTTGATCATGTACATAAAAAAAGGGAGAAAAGGGAGTATTACCCACTATTACAGAAAGTAAACGTATGTAAAAATACTTAGCAGCATTTAGTTACGTTGTTTGATTGGTATCTTGATGTCATATCTGTGACATTCTCCCACCACCCTGTGTTGAATCCTTATCAAGATGCTATGAAACAATGAATTAGATGATTGCAATCTTCACATGAGATATGTAAGTAGCTTTATAGCACAGAATCTCAGTTATATCTGTGATATGTCCTGACAGACATCCTGAAAGTTTAGTTTAAAAACAAGAAAATCTGTCCATCACATCACTCCGTCCCCGCTCTCAGTCGGCCTGTGTGTGTGTTGTTCCAGTGGCTCCGGTGATGGAGCGTGTGTCAGGAAATGTGGTGGAGTTTGAGATGAGCTCTCTGGCGCCAGCGACGCACTACACCGTGAAGGTATACGCAGTGAGGGACCTGGCCAAGAGTGCAGCCACTACAACTGAGTTTACCACCGGTGAGCTGATCTAAACTTGCTGAACTGTTTGGGTTTTACTGACAAAATGCAGTTTAGTTAAAGTAGTGGAAGAGCTAATTCTGGTAAAAAATGTGTGGTTTGTGTCATGTGCATTAACAAGAGTATTAGCCGCATCGAAAATATGAACAAATGTTTATGTATGAACATGACGGACGTTAATGTACTTGTAGTGTACAAGATTTTTTTTAAATGGCTGTTGTGTGTTTAGATGTTGATGCCCCTCAGGACCTGGCAGCCAGTAACATCCAGACAGAGAACTGCATGCTGACCTGGAAGCCGCCTCGTGCTGACATCACCGGCTACATTCTCAGCTTTGAGTCTGCCGATGGCACCATCCGGGTAAGAAAAAACCAGACATTCATGGATTCCGGTCCAACTGTTCAATAGGAATATTAAATATTGAACTTCTTTCTTCCATCAGGAGGTGGTTCTCAGTCCCACTGCTGTTTCATACAACATGGCTCAGCTCAGCGCCTCCACAGAGTACTCAGTCAAGCTGCAGGCCATTGCTGGTCCCAAGAGGAGCAGAGTCATCACTACTGTCTTCAGCACCAGTGAGTAGATTCATCTACTGCTGGTGTGTGTCTTTATGTTTTATCCAAATAGCAAACATATTTCTGCCATCAGCAGTATGGTGTATGTATTTTTAAACATCAGATGCAGCATTAGCTCACTTTAAATTTATTTAACTGGCTGAAGCAAAAAAGTTGTTGAGTAGTAGTAGTCTATGTTGTACAACTGATCATTTTCTGTTTGTGTGTCTGCGCAGCTGGTGTGCTGTATAGACACCCGAGAGACTGTTCCCAGGCCCTGCTGAATGGTGACACCTCATCAGGCCTGTACACCATATATCTGAGTGGAGATGAAAACCAGCCCGTCCAGGTCTACTGCGACATGAGCACTGATGGAGGTGGATGGATTGTGAGTCGCTTCATTTGTCTAAACTTGCATCCTTGCAGATGGGCACACAGCTGTGGACAGCCGTGAATATCACTGACATGTATTTGTTCTTTTTATACTTTGTTGTCCACTTGGAGGAGCACATGCACAGTTGGTGCCATTCTAGCACAGCCACAGGGGGCACAGACCTCTGCACAGAGACACACAAACACCCTCTGATGACAAAACCTATGACAAGGGGTCATTATATTGGACCCTTGTAGATATAGGGGGTCTAATTGTAGATATATGTGCTTAAAACTGTATAAATATGTGCCTGGACCTATAATGTAAATGGCACTGACTGTTAATGAGACAATTTAAGTTTTATAGAAGTGCAGCTCATTCAGCATTTTGCATCCATCCTCAGCTTTCTTTAGTATTTTATTATCTTTTAGCTCATTGTTTTGCTTTATTGCCAGCAGCAAACAGTCACTGACCCGCAAGTCAACATGTTTTCTATTCCCTGACAATAAATATAATGCAACTTTATGAATGGAACAAAAAATAAATATAATGTAACTTTAACAATGCAACAACAAATAAACATAATGCAACTTTATGAGAGAATTTACTGAAAACACTGAATTTACTGTTTACACTGTCTATTTTATGTTTTCGCCTCTGTGCAAGGTCTGTTTAGATGTGAAATGTATCCTGAGTATTTTCATTTTTTCGCTTCAGTAAAGCTTGTACGTGTTGAATCTCAAACGATTCATCTGCTGCTGTTGTTTCCTTTGCAGGTTTTCCTCAGGCGTCAGAGTGGGAAACTGGAATTTTTCCGTAACTGGAAGAATTACACAGCTGGCTTCGGCGACATGAATGATGAATTCTGGCTGGGTAAATTAAACATCTGAGCAAGACACTTCACTATCACTGAATAATCCAGTTTGTTTGATTTTATGTTCATTGTAAAAAAGAAAAATTGAGTCCATAGGCCTGACTAACTCATACTATACAGAGAGCCGTTTGTGTAAATGCTGCTCTTCCATATGTTTTGGATGTCCTTCACACTTTCAACACACTTTTGCCAACAAACTTTTGTGATCAAATTATAAACCACAACAAAACAAACAACATTCAAATGATCCATCTAGTTGCTGCCAAATGTGTCTCACGTTTACAGAATGAGTCCATGAAAGAAGAGTTTCATGCAGTTCCACCAAAACGCTACCACACAAAGACAGTGATTGCTTGAGACACAGTTTTGTGGTTGTTTAGGTAGAAAAACACATTCCTAAATCTAGGATGCATTTTTACATTATGTTTGAACAGGGCTAAAACATAAGTAAACCCAATGAGTCATCACAAGTTGTATTTGTTATTTTATTATTTAAGTATAAAATAATATTTTATGTTTTTGATCATAATGTCTGTTTACTGCAATTTGCCCAGTTCATATATATAATCTCTCTCATTCAGGTCTGTCCAACCTACATAAGATCACAGCTGGGGGTCAGTACGAGCTGCGGGTCGACCTGAGAGATAAGGGCGAAGCAGCCTATGCTCAGTACGACAAGTTCTCTGTCTCAGAACCTCGAACCCGCTACAAAGTGCATGTCGGAGGATACAGTGGGACAGCAGGTAAAGCTGACTTCTGGATCCTGTAAGCAAACATGTACAGACATTAGTTCATTAAAACTCCCTTTTTCTTATTTTTCATTAAAAATAAACTTGACAGAATAGATTTTGATTCAGGATATATACAGACAAAACAAAGTGACTAGTTAGTGCCGACGCTGTTGCACAGTTCCTTTCACTGAGTCTGTCTCTCTGTTGTGTGTCTTTGTAGGTGACTCCATGACCTACCACCATGGTCGACCATTCTCCACTTATGACCATGACAATGACATTGCTGTCACCAACTGTGCGCTGTCCTACAAGGGAGCTTTCTGGTATAAAAACTGCCACCGCGTTAACCTCATGGGACGATATGGAGATAACAGTCACAGCAAGGTACAGTACACAATGTACATCATCTCAAGAACTTTCAGAATTTTTCATTAACATAATTAACACTTTATTAACATGAAGTGTGATTTTTCTGTGGGTCCATCAGGCTCAAAAACAGAGAGAACCGAATAATACAGAGAGAAAAGAATATTAAGAGTAGCTGACATTAGCCCCCTAGAAACCAAATTTACACCAGGGGGAGCAGAGCTACCATGGGAAAACACTTACTCTGATTGGTTAGATCGGGACAGGGGTGGTTTAAATATGACACAAGTACAGAAAATAAAAAATAAATACGCATTTAAAGTGTGGAAACTAAGCAGATCTCAGCAGATATCAAATATTATCCAACCCCACAACTAAAAATGTTTCATTGCCATAGAATGAGTAATGTATATGTTGCACCTCCACAAGCCCAGAATCGACATTAGGGTTGGTGTAGTTGGTTGCAATATATATTTTTGCCACCAGATGCCACTAAATTCAACCAAGTTGAATTCATATAGAAATGATGCACTCACGTTGTAAAGAGATCAGTTATCTTACTTTTATCAGTAACATAATTATTCTTCTAGATTATACTGAATGAAAACAGTATACCTCTGGTTACAGTGTAGCGTAATGCATTGTCATATCCCACAGTCACACTGTCTTCTAATGTATGATACACTGGAGGTGCTTTTGTGGTACTGTGAAAGAAATCAGATGCTGAGTTAAAGAAATAGATGACCTATGCTGTAGAGAACTGTGGCAAACTTACCATTAAGTCATTTCATTAGAATAAATCCAGACAATATTTGTTTATATAATCTTACCCATACCATAGTAATGTGCATTGAACAAAGGCTGAAGTTTCCAGGGTCATCCAAACCCTTACCCTAATGTGTTTCTTCTCCTCCACCATTTGATTTGAGGAATATAATTGGTCTCGTCCTTCACAGGGAGTGAACTGGTTCCACTGGAAAGGCCATGAGCACTCGATTGAGTTTGCGGAGATGAAGATCAGGCCCTCCAACTTCAGAAACCTGGAGGGAAGGAGGAAACGATCATAAAGTTCCAACACCCCCACCACTAACAACAACACTGCTCCTTTTCTGTCTGGACCTTTCCCCTCCAAAAACCCCCTACCTTAAATACTCACACCCACCAATATATCTAGCAGCAACCAAAGCCACTGCCAAGAGCCCTGCTGCCTCCGCAATAAACTTTCCTCCCTCCAGTTTGCCGAGATCAGCCATGACTCCATGACCCACTTCCCCTGTCATAAAATCAACGTGCATGTTACAAACTGGAATTAAGTTGAAGCCCATGCAGATCTTATTCACACAGGAATGAGAACCAGGAACAACTCACCAATCTCACCTGAAGCTGCCGCTTGTGTTGCAGCATTTGTGGGGAAGCGTGAGCGCAGCCTGGGTATTATGTCGTATACGGTTTCCTACATCACGTCCAAGCCACGTTTGGGATTTTCCAGAAACTAGCTGTTTATGGTGCAGTGTGGTCTTGTTTAGGTCCAGGGTCTCTTTTCTTAAACTAATAGCACAGTGATGATTCAGCGGGATTGTCATTCTGTTCCTTGTACAGTACTGTACATGTATGCATCTGATTTCAACATTTGAAAAATGGGATAGTCCACAGATGGCAATATTCAGATATCAGATCTCTCCATCTAACTTGCCATTTCTTTGTCTTTGTGCAACTATGTCAGTGTCACTTTATCCTCTCCCGGTACCCTCATCTCCCTCAACACAAGCCAAGATCTGAAGTGATTAGAGATGGAAATATAAAGAGAGAGAGAAACTTCTATAGTAAAGTATTTTACTGTACACATACCTTTTCCACTTGGATTGCAGTGTTTTCACTCATTATGCAAGGCATCATTCTACACCCATAATATTGTTGTTTTTTTTTAAAAAAAAAAAAAACCTAAAGCATGGAGAAAAATGAAAGCCGACGTTTCTGATTTTTTTTGTTTCTCCTATAAATCCGAAGGCAGGACCTATTATTCAGTCTATAATGAAACAGTTATTAAGTTGTTCTTTTTTGTTTTTGCAAAATGTGAATACAGTACATACTGTATATATGGAACATGAGAATGTTACATGTTGTTGACATAAAAGATGTTGTTGCTGAAAACATAAAGGCCAACTCCAAATGAATTCCAGTTGATATAGTAATATCTCTATGCTTATGTTGATGAAAATAGTGTTTGAACAGGCCAAATCTAGAGAACTAGTTACTGTTTTTTCCTTCCCCACCCTCCCCCCATCCTCCCCCCTGCCCCAGTCCCCTGCACCAGCCCCCTGCTTCAGCAGGTTACTAAACCACTGACCTTCTAAAGAATGCCTGTGTAAATTAAATCTGTTTTTATTGTTTGTTTGTTTATAACTGGGTGAAAAGTGATTCTCTGTAAACTGTATCACAATAAACTGTTTGTTTAAATGGAAGATGTTCGGGAACTTTTTATTTGATTTGTTTATTTATTGTAGTGAGGCATCAGACTGAGAGGTTTCTCCACTGCTTTTTTTAATTGCCATTTTAAATGACTATTTAATATAAAACATAATCTCATTGTGCCTCTCTTTTATACAGTTAGCTCTATGTCTGTTTTCACTTGTTTACCGTATCCTTCTCTCTTTTTAAAGGTTAGCAGTTAAAGGGAACAATGAATCACAGACAGGTAAAATGTTGTTTTGCGTGCCTGAAACTTTACAAAAGAAACGTATGTGATGAATTACATTGTGTGTTAGCTGGAAGTCTAACAAGAGCACCAGAGGATACTTTTTATTCCAAAATAACACATCATGTCAGGGCAGGAAGACCATATGTGTTACTGAGACGTTATGGAGACTGCAGTAATAACCATCAATAACATGCATGTGATGTTGTTAGTGTTATAGTTGTAGATTTTTGAGCTGAGTTGAGTTTCAATGTCGGTGGGGTTTTCCATTACATTCTGTAATCGTGCAGCTCTGTTCGATGCCTTTCTGTACCCACACAGTATTTATTAAAACATTAGTAACGATGGAGTTGTAGAAGCAGTGAACTCTCCTCTGTTTTTTTTTTTTTTTTTTTTTCTTTTGAGAAAGTATAAGAAAAATATGTTCCCTGACCGGGAATCGAACCCCGGCCGCGGCGGTGAGAGCGCCGAATCCTAACCACTAGACCACCAGGGAGACTGTTTGGATCCTTGTGCTCTACGGTGGACTTCCTGGTTCGACCGGTTGGGTGTGGCTGCTGCCCCTCCCACTCACCCATAAACATGCTCCCACCCTCCCCTCGCAGACTGTGGTGTCACTTCCTGGTCCTGGGGTTTCTGTTTCTCCATGTTTTGGACTCGTTAAAACCGGAAACAGGCCGAGACGCGGCGGTGGGACAGAGACAGAGACGCCTGTGGTCGGAGGCGATGACTACAGCTCACTTCTGGAGGTTTGTCAAGTTAGTTGCCGTTTCAGCTCTGCTCGTCCTGTCCGCTCAGGTCTTAGTGAACAGACTGAGTGAACAGCCCCCAAAGCCCACAGTGAGTACCCTCACTGTGCACGAGCACCGGCTCGTGTCCCCCGAGACATACCGCTATATTCACAACCAGGCGGCTGCATGCAGTGACAGAGGACAAACATTCCTGGTCTTCATGGTCCCCGTTGCTCCACGGGAGGCTGCGGCCAGGGAGGCCATCAGGAAAACATGGGGGGCACCAGGTCAGGACACCCTCACTCTCTTCTACATGGGGGTCCCCGAGGGTGGACAGGTGTCCAGCCTCCAGGACAAGCTGAAGGAGGAGAGTAGGAAACATGCAGATATCATTCAGATGGACTTCCAGGACAGCTACCACAATCTGACAATCAAGACCGTGATGATAATGAACTGGCTCGCAACCTATTGTCCAAACGCCTCCTATGTCATGAAGGTGGACGCGGACATCTTTGTGAATGTCTTCTACCTCCTCCGGTGGCTGAGGAGCGCCCCACGCTCAGGCTTCATCACTGGATCTGTGATAAGAGACGGTAGGCCGAGGAGGGACAGTGACAGCAAGTGGCATATATCAGAGAAGCTGTACCCCGAAGACAGCTTCCCCCCATATGTGTCTGGAGCTGGGTATGTCCTCTCTGCAGACCTGGCAGGCAGGATCACCTGGGCGTCCAGGTTTGTCCGCGTGATCCCTCTAGAGGACGTATATGTGGGGTTATGTCTGCGTGTGCTGGGTGTCCGGCCTGTGTATTCCTTCAGTCTGTTCAGCCTAAGGAATCTGTTTGAAGTAAGAAATTTGGAATACAACAGATGCACCTTTGCCAAACTCATCATTGTTAATGGGTTTAAACCATCGAAACTGCTGCATGTTTGGCAGGATTTCTCCAAAGGTCATAGCAGCTGCTGAAAGTAAAGTTTACCAAGTTCTTCAGAGAGCTTCAAGTCAAATATGAGGCCTTGAAGCAAGATTAAAGGTCATCACATAAGCCTGCTGTAAAGGAAAAACAGCCATTATCTGTTATTAAGACTGTAAACCTCGACTCTAAGAATAATAACATACAGTATATGGGTGACCTCAGGCTATAACATGCTGGTTGCACCTTCTCTTTATGGGATGATCTGGTGCTTATTTGTCTTTTTTCAAAAACTATATATTCAGTATGTTTTTGTTTGGACTGTTGGTTGAAAAAAAAAAACAAGCAATTTAAGATGTTGCCTTACAATTGGTAGTGGTATTTTTCACTATTATTTAAATAGACTAAACATTTATCAGAAATGCATATCAGAATGTGTCTACTACTCTACTTTTTTTTTTTATACATTTAAGAAAAATGCCTGACCCAAAACCTCCAGATGAGGTTTCCCAATATAATGATCAACAGTCAAAAGCGCAGAATGTTAAGTTACTGTTCCATGACTAAAAACTTTGCTGAAAAATGATAACTTAAATATATTTAATCAATTTTAAATGGACATCAGTAAAGTAGTTATAATTTAATTTAATCTAATTTAATTTACACCAAAGACAAAAACGTTTTACTGGCTTTGTACTTGACCTTCAGTCTGTGCCTGGTGGGGCACCGCTTGCATAGCTAATTACTCTGGGCCGCATCACATCTATCTATCTGCCAATCTGTCTGATAAAATAACTTACACCATTTTTGGGGGGTCTTATTGTGCCTATTTCTTTACAGTGTAAGTCTTTTGTAAAAGAACCTATTTATATGTGCTGTAGTTGTAGAAGTATGTGCCAGCTGATGGTGTGTACAGCTGTCACCTGCAAAAAGACTATGACCTTTTGATTGTGATTGTAAGCATAATTGCAAGTGAGGAAAAATTGCCAGGAAAAAATGTTTTTTTCTATATGTTCAGCTTTAAATATCTGCAGATTGACACTGCTCACTGTGATATACTATGCACCAAAATGCCTCACAGAGTTATGCCTAATCTCTGAATATTGGCACTACTACTGTATATAAATGTGTGCATATTAATTTGGGAAGCACTGACTGCCTACATAGGACACATTGTTTTATTATTGCACTATTACTCCTGTTGCTGTTGTTGCCATTATTGCTGCTGTAAGATGATACAATCTGTAAAAATGCTGTATATGTCCAGATTAAATGTAGTTATTGGACAAATCCTGAAAACTGTTTTGTAGGACATCCAAGATTTATTCATGTGTTGTATTTTCACAATCTCATTCATAATGATACACATTGTTTGCATTTAAAGGCATAATAGTAGTAGAATATAATGCAGAGAATACAGAGAAATAAAATAAGTGGTGTATCCAGACCCCTTTAAAAAAAATCATTGTCGATTTACTCTGTATACCTCATAATAATAGAATGATAAAAGGGTTTGCAGAATTGACTTCAATTGGTGTGTGTAGTGTATACATTTTTAGACACTATTCATTTCTGATTCTGTCAGACTTTCTAGATTTAAATACACAAAGATTTGTGTAATCTGACGTCTGTCTCGAGTGACACTGATATTACCACCTTATAAAGCAGTTATGTCAGCAACATAGATCTGTTTTGGTGTTACTAGTCTCTATGAGTAATTTCCGTCTCTCTCGCCTTTTGTTAAGTTACCATAGTGACAGCACACACAAATCATATCTGCTCAAAGAGTGACGGTAAAGATGTTAATCATTACCAGGCCTCTTTATGATAAACACAATAGACACCTTATTCTGCCACAATTACTGTTACTGTACTACCACTAGGTGTCGCCAAATCAGCAAGTCTGAAATCTCAACGTTCCTTTTAAATCAAACAGCCAGCAGCCATGACTACAGTCAGCTTTCTCTTATGAATTCATACTTTCCTATTTTCCTTTCCTTGATGTGATATAAATCAGACTTTAAGCCACGAATGACATAAAACAGATTTCACTGGCTGAACACCCCCCCTCACAAGCAAACTGATTTTTGACTGCTGTTGGTGGGGTGACCTACAGTGTAGTGGTCATTACATTACATAAAACAAGAATACATAAAAGATTAAAGCAGAAATGTCTGAAAATAGACCAAATACAAACTAACACTGATTTATAATACAACACTGAAAATAAAGGTCAGCGTTCCTGCTTTTAATGACTATTACAAGTTATAATGTTTAATCTGGAGTCACTAGTACATCTTATTTTCAGGTGTCAATCAAAACAAAACTCTCTAAACGCATTTACTTATGCATGCAATATTAGGTGATGACATACTAAAAAGCTGCATCATGCTCAATAGTATGGCCAAGCATTTTTTATTTACATTTAAAACTTCATAAGCCTGTAGCTCAGCAGCTTCACTTAGCCTGTAATATTGTTTTCAAACATGAAAGCTCCATCCATTCTCTGTACTGCGTCCACTTGTCTGTTATTTGTGTGCCTGGTGTTCAAATCTATTCATTTCCCACACTGACTGAGTGGGAGTTAAAGCTCTGGGCCACATTGTTTAAAACACGCCCACCTCTGCTGTATCGAGATACTTCTGAGCAGCACAAACAGTTTGCAGAAGAGACAGCACTTCATTTATTATGGCCATTTTTGGGTGTTAGGCACTAATGGTTACACATTATATATGTTCTTTATGCTCCTTGTAAATACTCTCCCATAGTTTTTCTTTTGATCACTTACTTTGCGCTTTTATCACTGTTCATGACACCAACATAACAAGTCAAATTCCTTGTATGTATAAACGTACTTGGCAGTAAATTCAATTCTGATTCTGATTTTGATTATAATATATAAAGATTATGCAGTAATTATTCCCATAGTGGGGCCTTTAGAGGTCCTGAAAGGAAAAAAAAATTGCAGTTTCATCTGCTATCAAATAATAATTACTCCAAATAAATAAACAAATAAATAAACTTACAAGCATCTGCACATTTAATAAAAAACTGTATTTTGTACTTATCCTGCAAACAGATTAATTTGACCACAGTTTGAAAAGTTTATGCTCTGTAAATGAAAGACCTTAAGGCAAAAATGTATTTATTATATTATCATTATTTATTTATTCCTTGTATATTTGTTTCTGAAATTATTTTGTCCATACCTAACCAGAATATGATGAGGACCTCTCCTGCCTTGTGTGTAAATTATTGAATAAGCTATATGTTTTAGGGAAAGTAGAAATTAAGTTAAAATATAAAATATTATGTTTACCTGAACGTCGGGTATCAGTTTTTTAACCTGATACAGAGTGTTTGAGAAAAATATTGAAGTAACATGATTAATAAAAAAAAAACATGATTCATGCACTTCCGGGTTCCGATTCCGGGTCACTGGAAGGGCGACGACACTTGAAACAATAAAACAGTAAGATGAGAAACACCCAGAGATACTGCTATGCTGCTGCTCAGCGCCCCTACAACCCCCCTCCCCTCCTCCTCCTGTGGGTGGAGTTAAAGCCACCGACGCGCTCGTGAAGCTGGTTCCTAAGACAACCCACCAAACATGCATTTGCGAGGCTTGATTGAGCTGCACATCCACAGCCAGGCGGGGCTCCGGAGGCTGTTAGTGCGACAACAAGTGTTAAAGGCTCCGCCACTTCCTGCGCGCACAGTCAACCTGGACGGATATACAATGCCTCAGACTTCTTCAAGAATTTAAGGCTGCTCTTTTTTAACACACAACTGCGCTGGGACTGAACCACTGTGAGTAGACCGATGCTACACTTTGTTAGCTTCTGTAAAACCGTATGCAACTGATAAACAAAGCATCAAGCCTGCTATATGTCTCCATGAGCACTGCTTAGAGATAATATTCACAGAAGTGTACAGGGGTGTGCTTTATCTTTTAGCACTACATTAAAATTAATATTACAGAAATATTTCAACTCCAGGTCCAAAAAGATTAGTAGAGTCAAACAGGCTCAGTATAAATTCATTAGAGACTGTTTAGACCCATTTATAATGGGGCTGCCCTGCAGTGGTTCTCAACCTAAGCAGGGATTGATCCAGTTGAAAGTTTGGCAGGTCCACAGCCACTGAATGTCTCTTTATTTGGTCTATTTTGCTCTGAATCTCTTTTTATTTGGTCTGTTTTGCATCTCTGTAGAAGTAGAAGAGCCACCTGTGGACATGTGGCCTTAATGGTGCAGGAGTCACTGTCTTTCAGCTCAGGTTTGGTCTCCACCAGCTCATGAAATTGAGCTCTGTAGTAGCTTAATGCTCCACTGTGTTCAAATGGTAGTTGCTAACTTCTGTCTGACTGCTGTTTTGGTTGGGAATTTTGTTTATCAGAGCTTTTACCTAAAAACGACAGCATTCTCTGACTGGAAATATTGCTGTTTAGAAGAATAACAAATATTGTCTGGTCAAACTCCTTCTTAACATATTGTATCATTTAGATTTTAGATTGGGAACCACTGTCATATAGGGCAATAACAGACATGAAATGCATTACCTCTAGGGTTAGAGGTAGAATAGAGGAGGTGAAAATGTTTAAAAATCCATTGGCTTTACTAAAACATTCGCCACTATGTCACCATGCAATCAACTCATCAGCAACAAACACTGTCTTGTGTCAGCTGGCCAGTCCTTGTGTTATCTGTCAATGTTGCTTGCTTGACAGTCCATATGTCTTGCCCTATGTCTGTGTATTTGCTTATTTGTTGTTGCTTGTATGTGGTTCCTCCTCAGTGTCTGCACAGAGACCCCCGAGTTTGTTTCATCATCCACAAGATGCATATGAATAGCTTATTAAATCAATGGAGTAAGTACTGACACCTTTTCAACTCCTTATCACAGTGTTTACATTGCTTTTATGACAGCAAACATACATGAGTGTACATCAGCTGTACACTCCCATAAAAGTGAGTGTTCAACTGAAAATCCACTGATTTGTCAGCAGATTGGATCTGTGTCTGTTTGTTATGCTTTGTGTCTCAGCAGTTCAATTTGTAGCCTAATTCTTTTCCTTCTTCTTTTCCTTACAATGTCCTATTCTAGTAGAACAGCGATACCAGGATGATGCTTGTTATTTAAAAACAACCATACAAGAATGGAATATTACATTTAGTGTGTTTTAATCTATCATGTTTAAATCATCCAAAGCTGTAATAATGTATTTTAGTTACAGTCAAATTAAGAGCATCTGTCATTGCATCCAGTAACAGTATTTTCATTGTAATGTATGCTGGCTCATTGTCTAGTTTATCACCTTTTTATGTACCTTCACACTGTTACTGTTGCATGCTGTGGAAGCTTGGTTACTTAGCTACAAGGTTTGTGTTTGCACTGGCTGTGTAGGTTGAAGCAGGCCTCTGAAAACGGTCATAAGCAAGCCATCTGTGATGTCTGCCTATATCCCGAACAGAGTGCTGATTCCTGTGCTCATTCATTTTAAGGTTTGCCATTTTACAAGCTGTTAGGAAAAGAAACATTGGAAGGAGTGAGAGAACAGGCCCACAAATGTTTGTCAGTTTTTTGTCAGTTCAAGTTTCATAAGTATAGCATTTTAAAATAATCACAGTATGTAAGAATGAGAGGATAGTACATTCAGCATAAGAAGTCAGGTTCAGCATTGTAAGACACAACTGCTTGGGGTTATGGATAATGTTATTTCAGGGTATTTCAAGGTAGGGGCAACACACTTGTAAGAA
>JAFBJQ010000243.1:554751-576757 GCA_016785345.1 Trinectes maculatus
GAATCCAGTTGGGTGCTGTTTTGATACGGCAAGGACGAATTAGGTATATATATATATGTCTATATAGCATGGTTGAAGATCTGTTTTCACATTATATATTTAATAAAATCTCGTCGTTGGTCAGCTCGACCTTGCCGAGCCACCCGACTGCCGGCACCCCGAAACAACTTTCTTCAGGCGCGCGTGAAGCCGGACTGTCGGGGGCCCCCCCGGTCCTGGAGCCGGACTGCCGGGATGACTATCCAATTACCTTTTACTGCCCTGTAGAATTTTTAAAAAAGTTTTTTTCCGTATTCGTCCTTTTGTTTATAAGTGTCTTTTTAATGCATCTAGTTAATTCCTTTTGTTTCTTTTAATTCATTGTTAAGTGTTATCAAAATGTTATCAATGTTTTATCTATGTTCCACAGTGTGTTTTTATGGAACTAAAGACAAAAGCGAACACAAGACTTGAACACGCGACCACAGCATCGCCAGACCAGTTGCAAAACCACTCCGCCACCGAGTCCGACAACAATCACTCCTCCGAACTTATATTTGACTTATAGACAGCGACAGTCGACTTAAAAAAAAAAGTGCAACCCCCCCGTCACAGAGTGTGACAGAGAGACGGGGGAGGCAGCAAAGAAAACATATAATTAAAGAATTGAAGGACATTTTCTTATTCAGTTTTTAATGAAAAGTACACAAACCCAGATATGAACAAGCATTTTTATTTGAACATAAGAGAAACAAAATTAAGACATGCTCTCCAAGAAGCTTCAGTAATGTGTCAGCGTGGACATCTGAAACACAGAAAGGAACACAACACATTATTAGGGAAAAATACAGCAGTAATCATCAGTAAACAATCACCATCACTACAATCACAGCCTTAAAACTAACAGCCGAATGCGTTCAACAAGTTTTTAGTTGACACGAAGGCAGCCATGCAAAAAGGTTAGCGACTGGCCATATGGCTAACATTAGCTTCTCTGCTAACTACAGGTGACAACAGCGTCTGTGACAACAGTAACAACTTGACTTGGTGCGTGCTAACGCAAATACCAAAACTATGCGTTTGCACGTCGAGCACTAAAGCTACATCGTTAATAAAAAAGCAGTTTTTACCAAATATTTGCTCCTGAACCACCATCCACCCCCCACCCGACCATCCCTGCCACCCCCCCATCATCCACCACCCACCCCACAGCCGACCAACAACACCCCGCCCCCCCGCCCGCGGCTGACGCATCCCCACCATCACCCCCCCTCCCCCCCACGGTCGACTTATAGTGAGTGATAGTGAGTCTGCCCCTATGTAAGAATGAGAGGATAGTACATTCAGCATAAGAAGTCAGGTTCAGCATTGTAAGACACAACTGCTTGGGGTTATGGATAATGTTATTTCAGGGTATTTCAAGGTAGGGGCAACACACTTGTAAGAACGAAGAAACAAGAAAGATTGAAAAATCACTATTTTTCCACACAGCTTATCTGTCTTCTGTGTCACCCCACTGTGTGGTGCTGACTGATCCATTACTAATCACACATGGCACAGCTGTCCTTGTATTTAATTTTGATATAAAGCAGATAATCAAGAGTAAGGACATTCTCAACGTGACCTCAACCAGACAGAGTGAACATGACCTAACCAGTTCTATGCATATTGCGTGATGTATTTGAGCATGATCAAACATTGTAAATGTCTTTGGGCGTATACTTAATATGTCCAGTTACATGATGATGGTGGTTGTAGGAGGCTTGAGAGCGGGATACACTGAAGATATATTGTGTCGTTTGTCCTCCAGCACTGTGATTTTAGCTCACTGGCCCATATCTCCAAGTGGCTTGTTGTTTTCAACAGGGCTTTCTTGGCAGATAAAACATAAAGTGAATTCTCAGCAAATCTTTCCACAAACAATCAGACTGTTTGGATGTGATGTGTTGACTTTACTAGATTACCATTTTATTTATTTATATATTAATAAGTATGCTGTCCTTTCTCTCCCTGTAGCTCCCTTGCATGTTAACCACTGAGTAAATACTTGGTTTCTGGTGTCACATGTACCAGTGAGGAGGCCTAGTGGATATATAGTTACAGTCAAGCAATCAGTGTGTTTTGAATCCTGGACATAGACTTGAGCTAATTCCTTTAAAGAGTTCACTGATTTGAGAGAAAAATGATTATCTTCAAATACCTTTAGGTCATGTAAGCAATGTATTTAACTTTGACAGACATTATCAAGGGCTTTAGATATTTAGGGGAGTCATTGCTTCTTACTGAGATTGTAAGAGTAAACATGCTGTGGCTGTTAGCGTATTATGCAGCTATTAAAGTGACCCAGCCTTTGCCATCAGGACTCTTTGAAATGACCTAACATTTATTCATTAGTATTTTACTAATTTACTCTATTTAGTTTCTTTATTAATATTAATAGTATGTAAATATTATGTAAATATCATCTACACCACTAAGACTGCATTAAGAAATTGAAATGAGAAAGAAATAAAAGTTAATAGTTAACAGTAACAGCAGATACTTTTTCATGATGTTTTTGCCTCCTGTTTATCGATAAATACAGACACTGTCTATGTTTATTAGCTTTAGAGAAGGTAATATTTGTATTTTAGTCCATCACTTTAATCCGGACTTAAATATCTCAACATGCAATTAATCAGTAGACGTGGACTTACGATGTATTTTACTGTGTGTGTCCCAGAAGACAAACCATGACTGTAGGGACCTCTGGCGATCTTACACTTTCTCTTGTGCAACCAGCAGGGCAAAAATTTACTGAAGGATTACAATTTTGCTAAAACTGTTGGATGAGTTGCCATTTTTACATGGAATTGAGTTTTGATAGGAAAAGTTGTAAAGATGCTGCTCAGTATCTAATAATTTTTGTCTGGTCCTTTAGCACTTCACCTCCAAGACATTACACACGTCATTGAGCATCATTTTCTTCCTTGGAGCTTGGCGTCTGACTGCAACAGACCACATTACTACTTCCCCTTGGTATTAGGTGGTGTACCGCAGGGAGGAGCACATTATAGCCAAAACTTTAATATCAGCTTTCTCTTGTATCAGAATGTTTCCATCCGCATGGTGCTTGGGTGCTAGACAATACAAATTGTTTATTATTTATTCCCAAAATTATCCTGATGGTTTGGTTTGAGAGTTTGAGTGTGGCTGAAGACTTGACCACAGATATACTTTCCAAGTTAGAACAAAAACAAAACCTAACCCGTAACCGGAGCTTAAGTATAGTAAATGAAGACAGTGAGTGAGGTCAGTCAAGCGGAAGAAACACAAGAAGAAATTTATAATGCATAGGTTCCTGAGTGACAAGTGATGGTTCCAAGGAAAAACCTTCAAGGAATTAGGTACTTAGAGCAGACAAAACTCTTTCTTGAACTAGCTAAAGCACCTGTTCTGGTCATCCGTAAGTAACATTTATTTGCGCTACAACGGGTGTCCCAATACCTTTTTATCCTGATCAAGTACGAGCACTTAAGTTTGGGTATTTGCCGCTACAGAGTATCGATACCAAGAATCTCAAGGGCAATGTGCTGGGTAAGAGCTTCACTTATTTTTACCTCCCATTGGTTGTCTGGTGTCTTTTTGTCTCGATTCTCCAGTGATCTTTTGGGTCAGACCAAATGTGTTTGCTTAAATATTCTGGGTGTTGAGCTGAAGATGTTCCCTGTTCATTAGCCCTGTAAAGCTGTGACTGCAGCTTTGTAAGTGAGACTTACTTAGCAGCTGACACAGGCCTCATTCTGTACACAAGGTGCAAGAGACTCAGTACATTTCTTTTGGCATTTTAAGAATAACTCCTCAATGACTCTCCTATTAAAACATCAGTCTACCCTGGATGATAAAATGATGAACTCCATGTGCCCAGGCCTAGATCTACTTTACATGGAAAGACTCGGTGAATTGCAGAAAGGAAAAAAGACTCTTGGACTGATGGTAAAATTAACATCTTTTGCTAAATGCTGAGTCTGAGGAGTTATTAAGGTATGGTGTTACACGCAAGGGTTTGTAACTTGGGGCAACCACAGACATCTTGAGCTGGTCTCAGCTGGCACGACTATCTCTAAAGTGTCTTTTCTTCAGTTCTCAGGGTTCCAACTCTAACTTCAGGGAGAAATGTGACACTGCTGTTGTGGCAGCCTATTTAAATAGGGAAAAACACAGCATTCAGTGCTTTGGCCTCATCGCTTCTCTGTACCTGGCTCTCTCACATTGGACAGTTTACAAGAAAAGACGTGTGTCAGCTCAGTATCTCACTCAGTATCTCACTCTTGCACTGCACTTAATGGTGTATACTGTTTCCAATTAGTTAACTAAACTTTGGTAGGCCACCATAGTCTAATTTGATTAGAATGTTTTTTCAACACCCATAATAATATACCAATTCTCTATCTCCATGTTTGTGTCATCACATGCATCTGTTCAGCCTTTTTGTACTTTTTTCTCCATAGACACTGATTTCAGATGACTTTTTTGTATAGGATCAATACTGTATGTCTGTCTTTTGTGGCTTCATACACCTCAATGACATGTAGTAGGACTGATTGTATTACTGGTGGTTAATTTGACTCCTTGTGTGAAACTTGTTTATTTGCCGCTAATCAAGACAAAACATGATAACTGACTTTTCATGGAAGTACAAAAAAAGCTTTAATATCATCCACACATCAGACTTGAGTTTTTGAACTGTTATTGTCATTACTCTTCTTTGCATACTGTTACCAACACCAGGTCAATATAGCATTAGTTGGGAATGGATTGAAAGTGATTGATCTCCCATGTATACTGCAGGACACTGCCTCATGCTCATAGCATAGAGCATGTGGATAGCTATTTTTAAAGCTGTCACCCACATTAGTAATGCTGCATGAGTTCTGGATGGCATTGGCAATAGGAAGTGGCACATCAAAAGGCTTCACCAACATTTAAGGTGTCATTATGTGGGTAAGGCATCAGTGATATGCAGTTTGTTGAAGACGTTGCACCACTTCTAAGCTCTTGTTAGTGAGCTTAGTCAAAAAAAAACGTAAGAAAAAGAAAAAAATAGTGATGATAGGCTAGTAGGCCAGTAGTTACTGGTGCTGCTGCTGTCCAAAGTTGTTGTCAAATTACAGATTAGGTAAAACGTTTGGATTCAGTTCCTGATGGGAATGATGTCATCTTTACATCAGCAGCGCCTGATATGCAGTGCTGAAAAAGTACTTAAAGCTCACTGGTTTTGATTTGTTTTAGTGCCTTATCCCTTTTCTCATCATGTAAAGTGAATGCAAATGGCAAAGAGCTGACAGACCAAGTTAGGAAACAGCTGCTGAACAAAATGGAGCAGTTAGCAGCTAAGAGACATATTTCCACCACTTATCTTGTCCTTGTCTGGGATTGTGACATAACCTAAGCATAAATGGGAAATTAAACCAACCACTTTATTTTCCTTTGCCTAGTTTATATTCTGCAACAGTGGCATAAACCATTATTGCACCATTCATTGCCAACTGTGACTAACACAAGTGGGAAGCCACAGTTATGTGCGAGGTAGCTGCGGCTATCCCTCACTGATGTGATGTCAACCCATCCAGCATGAAACACTGATACCAGCTTGCCATTACCCTTGGCTGTGCCAAACCTTCAGCTACTGTGGTTTGGCACAGCCGAGGGTAATGGCTCAGTTTAAATTCATAGTCTACAGCTAAACATCTGCGCCCAGAGGGCTGAGCAAGGTAGTTCAATGCTCTGTTATGATGCAGTTGTCACTGGCACTTTAAAAATGCTGTTATTGTATACACCTATCCTCTGGGTAGAATCTGAATTGAATACATTGTTAGTGTTAAATCGTTCATTTTATTTTTTTTTAAGAACTTGACTGAAATTATACATGTCTGTGTTCTGCTCTGTCTGCATGAATATTTATAGGGGTTTCATGCAGTGCATGGAGGTCCGTGTGTCATTAAGTTAAAACCCATGTATAACAGGAAAAGCAGCAGTATGTCTTTATAGTGTGATCATTCTGAGTCATTAAATTGACCTCAACAGCCCTTGTTTGGAACCTAACTAGATCTTTCATGGTCAGGGGTGTTTGGCCCTTAAGTGCATAAACACACATACACACACACAGACACAGACATAACCTCTGCTTAGAGCTAATATCATATCCCTGTATGATTATTTGAAAATCCCCATCAGAGAATCCTTGTGCTGAGAAACTAAGCTCTTGAGAAAATCTCTCATCAGTGTGAAGTGATTTTTACTGTGAAACATTCCTTATCAGCTGTGAGGACGTCAATGGCAGTGGTCAACCCTGATATTCCTGTTTACACTCTGTGTGACCAGACGTAGGTCAAACTCACAGCAGGTTGTGATGGGTGACCTTCAACCACAGACAGTCACATTTCCTGCATGTTTCTTGTGTAACTTCTCAACTTTCGCACTTAGTGTGAAAAAAACCACAAGTCTGAGCTGGTGAAGAGTCACAGCTTGAAAGAACCAAACAACACAACAGACAAGAAAAGCAGGCATAGCGTGGAGTAAGAGTGTGTCTTTCTTCACCAGCAACAGTGAAAACAGTTGGTTGTGAAACGTTACTGTGAAACAGAGAATGTCGGTACAGTGACATTATACTATTACTATGATATTAAAAAATTACTTGATATTTTCAAGTTACTGTACTATATACTTTATTATAAATATGTATAAAATAAATACAATCTGTTTAACCAAGTTAGCAAAATAAAGCTGTTGTAATCATAAATGCATTTTTTAATTGAATTCATCTTTGAAAACTTTGTGTTTATTAGACTGTCCACACAAACGTCATGTTAAGATCACTGCCAACTGAAACAAAATTTACTAAACTGGACATTGTTGTTTTTAGTAAATATAGTCAAACAAGTGTATCAAAAGAATGCCATAGGTAGAAGTATAAGAAGGCTTTTAACAGAGGAGAACTCAAGATCCCCAGCAAACAAACAAAGGCATCAATCAAATCCAAAATATGATAAAGCCTGTCGAGTGTCCTCTTTGTTTCCCAGTTTTTAACTCATGTTTGCATTTTCAAAGCAGAAAGATGTTATAGACAGTGTTGTGTCTGTTGATTTGTGCATGGAGTTTTTCAGCTGCCAAAATTGTTGTAGTTTGTTTGGAACCACTATTTCCTTCAGTAGTGCCAGGAGAAAAGAAAGGGCGAGATCTTAAGACCTCAGTATGTCCAGTAGTGAGACACAGAGTAACAGCCAGATGATAGGGCTGCAGTGTAAATGTTTCCCTCAGGCAGTGTCGGAGCTGAAAGCACTGTGATTGTTTAGTCCAGAGCCAAATGAACAAAAGCAGCCTGAATAGCCGGGGTTCATTCCCCCCAGCCTGATTGACGAAACTCCGCCAATTGTGTTTGCGTGTCAGTGTGTGCTTTCCACCATCGTCATTGTAAAGGCGAGAGAGGCTGCTGTCATGGAAAACACAAACTCTAATCTTCAATGTTGTCACACTGATCCTCTGGCAGAAACTGGGTCAGGACTACCTGCTATGTGGGGAACAGAGAGCAAGCCTCATTGTGAGAACCTTTTCACCATGGCTCTTGAAGCTCACATCTGCACAGCAAAGAATTAGCTAATGTTAGTCTGATCAACATCAGTCTCCCCGTCTGGATCTCTCATCATGAAAGGATAATCTGGCTCTTTGAATTGATGATGCCAACACTTCCTTTTCTGTTTGTTTTGCTGGGTTTAAAATAGAGGTACCTTCTTGACTGAAAAACTCTGATTCTTGTTAGAAATCACATTTTGCCGTCAGTGCTGTACTCTGACTCTGCAGTATTTTCACACTGCAGGCCTCCTGCTTTCCTCAATGCGTGGATTCTGTTTTTCAGTGGGTGTTAAGAGACATAGTTCAACATATTTGCTTTGTTGCCCAGAGGTAAGAGTACCTCTACCATCATCTCTGCTTCAACAATAGAAGTACAGTGACTGCCGTGACCCACCTACTTATTAAAAAGAATGATGATACGATTAGTTAAATACTGAAAATATTCGGTTCTTTAGGTCTTTAAGCATTATTTTCTCAACTTTTAAGCGGGGTGAAACAGGAGTGAAACTTGACGTGGTCAAGACCATTCACCTCAAGCTGGTCGTTATAGTTAAATACAAACTGTATAAAACATGCTATAGCTTATGTTAAACACACACTATCGTAAAGTACTCCTGTGTGTGTGTGTGTGTGTGTGTGTGTGTGTGTGTGTGCGCGCGCACATGTTCAGTAACCAGCCCTGATATCCATTGGTCCTACCTCTGTTTGTACCTTCACATTATTCATTGTCTTTGTTGCACTCTGTAAAGTAGAGGCACTTACTCTCATCTGTGCAGCTAATAAGTGCTTCAGTGAAATTAGACCTTTTGTGAGCTCCTCTTTCATCCTGGGGCTCCTTTCATATTGTTAAATGCATAAATTGCCCTTTTGATTGTCCTACAGTCTTTTATGTCCTAAGAATTATTTTAAATATTGATAGGCAGATATAGATATGGGACATAAAAATTAATTGAATGTTACAAACTGGTACTAGTCTTTTCCATTCTAACATGAAGAAGCTTAAAGCTTTTAAGTCACTAATGATGTTCTGTTCTAGTTAGCTTCTCATTATCCTGTCAGTATAAAAGGTCGGAACACCAAAATTGCTAAATGTTTTATTATAGTTCTAGTTGTACTTTTTTATTAGGACTGTCACTTTTTGAAATCACATTTAAATTAATTCAAAATAAGTACAGGTTAGTTCTAGGGTAATATAAAAAGGGTGAGGTTTACATCACACTTCACAACCATGTAAAGTGTTATCTGAACCCAATTGGGACATAAAATGAGGAGGGTGTTAACCACAACAGATTCCGAAGAGACAGAACACTAACAATGGTAGCAAGGTGTGACAGACAGTCATGTAGCAGGTGTCAACTGTCACCATCAGAAACTTGGACTGAAGTCAGCCGTGAAGCCTGAATTAAGCCTTACCTGTTTGTTTTCTCTCTTACTCTCTCTCACTCTCACTCTCACTCTCCTGACTGACTGACTTTCTATCTATCTGTATTCTCTCTCAGCATATATACATTACATACATTTATATGTTCTCACACACAACACATAAAGACTGACTTATAACTAAATCAATATTATTGTGTCCCAGTGGACATTTCCAGGATGTGTGATGTGGATGTGTCCTCGGAGCCCACCAGTCCCACCCTGTACGGTGAGTCCTCAGACAAGTACTACCATGTGGACCGCTGGCAGAAGCTCCGCACCGCTGTCCGCAAACTGGAGTTCTGGGAAAACTTTACTGCTGAGCTAATTGGAAGTGGCTTTTTCTCCAAGGTTTACAAGGTATTCCTACTATCCCCTACCACTTTCTCTGTTGCCTGCCTACATGTGAGCTGCCATCAAAGCTTGCTTTGTTTCAGCCACTAATTGGAACATTCCTGCCATTCCACGATTGGCCCACCAGCTGTAGAGACCATGAGGGCGCAGTACTCATCTCCAACTGAGACCTCACGTAACTCCAAATGTGATACCACTGATGACGGAGAGCTGCTTTTTTTAACCACTTTAGGATTTGTCCATTATGACAAGAGGCCACAGGATGGACAAGTGACTGGGAAAGTCATGTCTTTGATGTGTCCAGATTGCATGATTGCATTGCTGATTAACTTAAACTTGCAATCTAGTTTGAAAAACTGCTGTCACACCGTGTCCACTGTATCTCTACTAGCATCCTTGTCACCACTGCTGCTACTGCCTCTAGTTCCCATGTCTCTGCTACTAACAGACACCAATGTCCTTCAGGTAATGCACAGCACCAGTCGGAAAGTAATGGTGGTCAAGATCTACAAAAATGACGTGGACCAAGACAGCATCGTGCGAGAGATCAGCCTGCTGCAGAAACTCTCCCATCCCAACATCGTCAGGTACCAGTCTGCACATGACCATCTTCTTATTGAAGCCTTCATGGTTTGAGCAGTTGATTCAATTCAAAAGAACCTGCTGCAGGATTTCCCTCGCAACATATTCTACAACACAGCACAGTATAAAAAATAATGCCAACACTTTGTAAAACTATTTACATCTGAATTATATGAATATATTAATATTTTAGTTCCTTACCTTTACTGTATATTAATGATCACTACAAACATAAACAGTCAAAAGTTCACAGGTTTACAAATACTTTCATACCACATAAAAACATATATAGAGACAAAAGTCTGTCTGAAAGAGTAACTATATATGAAATTATACTGCAAAAAGTAGATTTTTGGTCACATGGGGACAGTGGAACACAACTTAATACCAATATAATTCTTTTAGTTTAGGCTTCATTTCCACCTGATCAGTTCCGTTCAAAGTGAAGAATTCACTCTCTTAACACTTTTAGCTTTGTTGTAGTGTTAACAGCTGCTGAGAAACTTGCTGACCTTGCCTGATGGTTGGGAAAAAGTAGGTGGTGTACAGTAGCTTTATTAGATGCTCTCCCATGAAAACAATGTAGATGAATGTGACTCAGATAAGAGCAGTGGGATTAAACAAAAAGAACATAAACCAAAACACTGTGCTGAAAAACACAGTAAAACTCAAATAGCTTGCAAGTATTATGTTACTGACTTTAACATGACTGTAGTGCAGCTCTGCTGAAGCAACAGTCAAGGCAAATTAAATAAGACCTTGATGCTGTCATTTACCGAAGGTACACAAGGCAGACAATATTTGCCTGAGCAATATTATTTTAGCCGTGTAGCAAGGTCACAATGGTAGGTTTATCAGAATGTGGCTTTTTGTATCTTCATGATGTCAGACGGTGTGCACTCGGTAAACACCAGCCAGAACGAAACACAGAATATATATGTATATTTTGAAACCATTGTTCACAGGAAAATTGTTCTTTAAATATCAGCTTTGATAACAACCCATGTGAAGGTGTAACAGTGAGAAGCAGGTTTGAAAATGATCTATAAATAATTAATTAGGTTAACAAAAATGTATTTGAATTATATGCATAACTTCATATAAATGCATGCATGTGTATAGAAAAGCAATTTCAAGAACAAAAACACTTTAATTAATTTATTAATTTCAAAAAATATCAGATTTTCTGGGGAATTTAACTTTTCTGAATATGGTGCACAACTAATGGCTTGTATTAACTTTTCCTTTAGATATTTGGGAATCTGTGTTAAAGAAGACAAACTCTATCCAATTTTAGAGGTGAGTCCAAAAAATCTTTTTTTCTTGCTTTGCTTGAGTCATTGTTGCTGTCAGTGTCCCAGGACTGTCCTTGTTCTGTTTGTGTGGAAAAAAGCAGCAGCTTGCGATGACACGAGTTGATTGTGATTGTGGTCATATTTGTTATTTCAGAGTAATTAAATAAAAGTAAATTAAGGTAATTAAAGTAAATATGGTTGGGTGTCTGGATCCGATACTTGTACTCGTACTCTTATACTCCAATACTACTTTATTACTTAAAACTATTATAAACATCACTTATTTGAATGTATAACACATGGCATCCTCATTATGGTGCAATTCTTAGTATGAATACTAAGTTAGTAGGTGTTTTTGAACACAGCCGATGAATTAATTGACTAATATGAGGCTTGATGCAGCCTCCTGTCAGCAGCACCTCCTGTTGTGCTTGGAACCTTCACCAGGCTGACTAACAGCAGACATTTGCTTGACTAAAATAGTTTTCCTGTCACCTCCATAAGAAGAATGTACAGCTTAAACACAAATGTACTAAGTACAGAAATGACTTAACATTAACATTAACTTTACTATACTCAGCAACTAGGCAGGAAACAGTCATGTTTGCATTCATGCTCGGGCTTTTGTAGACCCTGTCCACCATAGGTGACTACATTGCTGTGCTTTGTTTTGTTATACCAGCATTCTGCTGCTGAATTTTCATACATTTCTTTTATTATCCCAAATTCTTCGTTGACATGGTGTTTGTTGGTGGTTTCAGTATGTCAATGGTGGCTGCCTTGAGGAGCTGCTTGCCAGGAAAGATGCTCCTCTGTGCTGGAGAGAAAAGGTAGACCTTGCCTGTGACATAAGCAGAGGAATGATCTACCTGCACTACAAGAACATTTACCACAGAGACCTCAACTCAAAGGTAAGACCCCCAGTCTCTGTATGACTACATCTTGTTTAAATCCAGTGTCCCCCAAACCCAGAGGAATCATCTACATTTCATCTCATCATCTGCTATCACAAATACACTTTTGTCTGCCACGAGGGCTGATACTTGACCACCACAGTTCAACAAATAAACCGGAGGACCATCAGGATAGATAACTTGAAAACAAGTGAAATTTGTAATAAGGTCAGAGATTTAATCTTTTAAACATCCAGTGCAAACAAATACAGCAAAGAACTGAATGCCTTAGGAAAGAAACAAATGCAACAAAATGTTCAAGCTGTATAAAGATAGAAATAAGCAGTACTCAGAACAAGTACTAAATTAAACCTTTATACGAGGCCTTAATAAGCATAACTACAACTGTTTTATGTATCTGGCAAACCTCATGGTGTCAGGTTTGCAATCTGCTCTCTGTGACTGTTGCATGTTGGCATCACTTGAAACCAGAGCTTACTCCTACAGTCTCTCCATGCATGTTAGTCATGAATCCGTCCAGAAATTCCTCTTCTGCATGATGTCACCACTGTGTACAGCTTTCCAAGTTACAGTATACAGTATATCTGGGGGTGAATATGTTGAACTGTGCAATAATTGGAGGAATGTTTTTGTCTGCTGTGGAGCATCTAAGACGGTATATCAATGAAGCAGAGAGCCTTTCCTAATTCTGCTGCCTTTAAAAACTTTCTTGAGGCATTAATAAACATTAAAAGAGTTATAATCCGAAAAGCAGGAAAGTCTACTTTTGTATTTTATTAAAGACCATGTAAAGACCGTGTTGGCTAGCCTAAAAGTTGGACTTCAATCTGTGGAAAGAATGTTTACTGGGATTAATTCACTCTCGTCACCCAGTGGCTGGACATGTGGAACTCTTGACGCCAATCTTTCAGGGCGGGTAGTAGGCAAATTGAATTCCAAAGCCGGATGAACTAATGTAGTCATTGTTAATATGGCTCAGTAACTGGTTTAAATCAAAGCTCAAGCTATGGAAATTTGAGGCCCCTTTTTAATGAACACTTACAAGCTGCCATTTTTGTTCCCCAAACTGTTGCTTTCCTTGGCAGAGATGTGAGGGGCCAGGGCTAAATTTAGAGGAGACGACTGGGACCGAAACTTTTCCCAGGAGATCGTCATAATGACAGGCTACTGGATGGAAAGGTTTTTTTTTTTGTGTTTTTTTTTTTTTTGCAATGGGAGCCACATGCTAAGAGATTGAACTTCCACACACCCAAACACATATAATCACACACAAACACACACCACATCTACAAACAGAATTATACACAGATTTATAGATAAGCAAACATACAAACTGCTTTTGATGTTTTTTTTCATCAGGTGGTTTTGTTTTAATGTAGTCAACATATTCAAAACACTCATTCATAGCTTCAGGTTACCCACTGTTGTTATGTAACTACACCCACGACTCAGAGCACACCTCCAGATCTCTTTCTGATCAGTGATATATGTAATTCCACAGAAACGTACTGGTTTTTAAGTCTTCTTATGTTTTGTGTGATACCCTACAGAAGGGACTGGCAGAAAATGGCCCGGCCCGCTTGGGGGATGTAACTTAACCATTCAACAGGTTGCCCAACGACTGATGGATTTAAACTAACCACAGTGATGGAGGCTTGTTTATCCCACATAGGCAGCCAGTCTGTACCATGTACCGACTCCCTTCACATGTGGTGGGGGTGAATTATTTAGTGTCCTGCAAAGGTGTTGACAGTAGACCCTATTGAGCAAACTAATAAGAGGAGAAACTAAAGAGAGGCTGTTTGTCTGGCAGCTGGATGTCATTTTGTTCTTTGTAACACAACAATCCATGGCAGCAAGACTTTTTGTTTTAATTAAAGTCAAAGCTAAAGTAAGGAACTGTTGATCCTGCTTGCTGCTTTCAAATGTCAGCCTTACAGTGCCATCTGCTGAAAGAACCATAACATTAACTTGTGCTACATTAGCACAGGACTGTTGCATGGGTTCTGTTGTTTTGCAAGGCATTGTTACTTAAATCTGTGGCTACTCCGACTTCCTCCCACAGTCCAAAGACATGCATAGTGGGGTTAGATTAGCTGGGACTTAAACCTGAACATAAGTGTGAATGTGAGTGTGAATGGTTGTATTGGCTGTCGCTCTGTGACCCTCTAATGATTAAATAAGGGGATGGTGGAGATTATTTTCATTTGTCTTAGTAAAAGTACTTTGGCTAATTGAGGGGATAAGTGTTCTTAAAACAACTGAAACTTGGCACATGGCACAGCCATGGTGAAAATGTACACATTTGGGGTCTCAGGATATTGTATGGCAAAATGACTCTATAGAAACTGCTAATGAATTTCGGTGATGAGGTCCCTGTTGCATGTCATCTACACGTGATCTACATGTCTTAAAGATTGTAAATTACATAACAGTCCAGGATGTAAACTGTCCCTGAGTCATAACCTAAAGCCTTCAGTTAACCATGCCACTTTGCATTCACAGTTTTGTCCCAGTTTTTGCGTTTCTTCAACATATTCTTTATTCTTTAGAGGATTTTCAAATTGTTGCAAAATTGCAAAACCTTTTAATTTAACTAAATGGTGTGTTTGTGGCAGTATGACAAATTTCAGTAGAGAAGGAAGACGTTGTTACTCATATATTTATTGTCTAATATGCCCCCAATTTCAGGTGTGATGAGTCCCCTGGATATTGACTTTTGCATTTCAATACTGGGGTGTAGTCATAGTGCCACCCAGTGGCAAAAGAAAGTCACTTGTCATGCTTTGGTTTCTCCTGATCAGTTGAACAAATTTGGTCAAAAAAAGGCTTCAGGACCCATTGTGATGATATATTGTGAAAATTGTGGGTTTGTTATGAAACATACGTAACGTAGTTTCCCCGACAGCATTGTGAATTTTGAGGTTTAACCACAGAAAAACAAGATGTAACACAATTATACATCTGCCCCAAACTTAATTAGTTTGGCCTTAAGACACTACATGCCAGTGTCCTTACATAATTATAATGTGACTGCCAACAGGAAGACAGGCATCCAGGCCATTTACTTACTAAATGTTTGGTGCATGGTCTTAACACCATATTGGACACATACAGTGATACAAATTTTGCAATACATCTTGTCTATTGCGATGGACAGATGCAAGAAATTACGTTCGCAGCTGGTTCAGCTAGGGTCCAGCCTGCACGGGCGGGTGTGAAGCTTTAATTATTTTCTTCTTGTTCCTGTTGTTTCCGCAGAACTGCTTGATCCGTGTGACGTCGCGGGGACGGGAGGCCCTGGTGACAGACTTTGGCCTGGCCAGGGAGGTGGTTGAGCTGCCAGTGAAAGATCCTGGCAGGAAGCTCTCACTGGTGGGCTCAGCCTTTTGGATGGCCCCTGAGATGCTGCGCGGGGAGCCATACGACCGCAAGGTAGTACCACTGCTATCCCTCTTTTCTTATGCAAGTTTCTTTTTTAGTGAAATATTTCTCTCAAAATGTCGTTATTAGTGTCTTAATGTTTGCCATTTGGTTTAAGGTGTGTCTAATATCAACCTGAATAACTGCATCCCCTCTCACTTTTTCCAGGTGGATGTTTTCTCCTTTGGAATTGTGCTCTGTGAAATTCTGGCCAGGATTCCTGCCGACCCAGAGATTTTACCCAGAACGCAGGTACACAATTATAACATATTCACACGTGTTAACATGTCTGTTGGTGCACAGATGAAGGGCTCAAGATTCAGCATGAAACGAGTGTTGGATGATAGCCAGAACCAGAACTACCGGTAGATCAATCTACTCCCAGTATTTATAAAGCAAATCTAAACGCTCTACTCTTGAAATGCCATGTTTTACTTTTTGGCACATTTGTCAAGAGGTCAAAATAGCCACACAGCCTGTGTGAGACGTAAGTCTGAGCCACAGCTGTAGATCCTCTGCATGTGATGCGTGTTCACAGAATAGACAGGGAAAAGATCTCTTTATCATACTGATGTCAGACGCACAACACCACACTGAAAGATGATCTGCGAGTGGTGAGCATCGGGACCAGTTTCACCTCAGGTCCCCATGGGGAAGGGACTACATTTATATTATACCGTATAGTCATAGCAGAAACTCAGTGAAGGGTATATGTGTTATTTTAATAAAAAAGTTAAAGTCAAATATCACCTCATATACTATGTGTAAGCCAATGTAAAGGAGCGTTACCAGCATGTGAATAGCAGCATGTTATCCTAATACTTGTTTTGTACCTGGTAATGTCAAGCTGTGAAAAGGTCATTGTTCCAGTTGCAGCACAAATGATTTTATTAATTATGCAAAACACATGTGCCTAGATAAATGTCTTCTGTAACGTGCTGACACTGAAGTGACTGTGGATCTTTATTTCAGGACTATGGACTAGATGTGAATACATTCAGGGAGTTGGTGACAGACTGTCCTCCACGTGTTCTAGACATGGCAGCCAGCTGCTGTATGGTAGGGAAACACATATATCAGTTAGTGTCAATGTTGCTATTTGATGGGTGAATTGTGGTTTTGTTGGGGAGACATCAATCAATCAGTCATAAGGTTTGAATATGCACTCTGTTAGGGTTAGGGTAAATAACTAAACAATCCAGCTGCTTATTCTATGATCAGCTGTCACCACACATCATATTTAAATGATAAATGCATACAAACCAAATAAATGATATTTTCCAATAAGAGTAAATAACACCAGAAAATGTCCTCCCAATTAAATACAGACTCTAACTGTTTTCAGTTCAGCTTCATTTGTGTCTGCTTATAAAATAAGTCACTGTGTATTAACTAGACAAAATTAAAACATAAAAATTCAATTCGACAAATCAGTCAAAAACAATTTATTAATGGTACACTAATAATCAAATATTAGATACAGTCTTTTTCCAGCATGTGTAGTTCTTTGACATTTGTTATCTTTATTATATTATGTTAATGATAAAGTAAAAATGTTGTAACTGTGTCTCCTCTGTAGTGAGATTTTGACAGTGTTTTGAAATTGCCCCTTGTACTTATAGAACCTAAAGAACCTTTACATGTCCTTCACCACTAATGAAATACCAAAAAGCCAAAGGTAGAGTTACTGTGTATGCTCACAGAGCCACTTTCTTTTCTCCAATCTAAGCTGGAGCCCTTCAGGCGGCCAGCATTCACAGAGTTGCTGGATGAGCTGAGTGAAGTCGCTGAAACCCTGGAGCCTCCACCACAATCTGATCTGACCACAAGCTGAGTAATCCATCAGGAAGCTCCCTCTGTTGAGCATCAGGACCGACAGGCCTTGGATTCTTGTCACTTTCTGAACAGGAAAATGAACTGTACCTGATCAGCACCCTATCAGATGTCCAGCCCTCTGTCATCTCTCTCTTCCACTGCACAACACATGACCATGTCTTCACTGAGGTGGGGCAGATATACAGTGTTAGATGTGTCTTCATTGGAAACTATCCTAGCTTCTTGTGGACACTATGCTTTGCATCGTACAGTCAATAGCTGTTAGGCTTGTAGGAGTGAATATACAGTATGTGTTGCCATGTTTTGTGTGACTAAAACAGTAGCCTGTCTTCGTTCGTTCGTTCGTCTTCCTCCGCTTATCCGGGTCCGGGTCGCGGGGGCAGCAGCTTCAGCAGGGACCCCCAGACACTCCTCACCCCCGCCACCTCTGCCAGCTCCTCTGGGGGGACCCCTAGGCTGTTCTTTGAGTGGTTTGTTTTGTAAAAACGAGACGGATGATAAAGTCTGTTGATGTGTTTTCTGTCTCCTCTGTTGGCTTGCCTGAGTTTGCAAGCATGGACTCTGCTTCAGTGCTTCTCCTACAGAAACATGCATTTGGTGCATTGCAAAAATGCACTGCTCTCTACTAGGATTTTAATAATGAAATCACTGGACATGACTTAATAGTAGATGAGACACAAAAGTGTTTTAGAGACCAAAGCAGCCATGGAGCCAGGCAGCAGATGCAGGATTAAGGGATCAGGAGGTGAAGTGGTCTTTATTTGAACCTCAGACATGCCAAGGTCAAACCCAGATGTACTCTCTGTTCAGGTTCACAATTCATATTCATGGGCATATTTAATGTTGGTATCGTATTAAGATATTTATCGTTTTCATAAAATTTTCTTTCCGGAATAATAACAGCCAACACATCAGCTTTACAGGAAAGAAAAAAATAATAATTTTAGATTTTACTCGTCATGACTTTTCACGTCAATGGATTTTTCTTTAAAAGAACCATAAATTTCTCAACAATAAACTGACAAGTTATTGTTTTCAAAAACAGAATCTACAATGTAATGTACTTTTTTCCTTGGTATATTTGTTGTTCTAGTTCTGATTTTGAGCTAAGCAACTCTGTAAAACTTTAAATATTTTCAGCTTTTCTTATACGTCTGCTTCATGTGGTCTCAATTTTGTTTGGCAGCTACAACATCAGTATTATCACTTTTGTTTTCAGCGACATGAACTTGGGGAAATTAGTAGGCATTCGGGATATATTAAATCACCAGAAACTAAGTCTTGTATTTTCTTGACCTTAAGATAACCTTTTATGTCTACATCACAGAACCCACCATGTTACACCTCAATGTTTCTTTAGTAGACTAGCGGGGACCAACCTAACTGATGAGGGAAGTTCAAGTTATTAAGTCACCACTGCATGTTCTACATGCATGGAAGTTGACACATTCATTCTTCTGCTTCAGTTTGGATGCCACAAAATCTAAACAAAATCAAAATACTATACAAAGGACCTTAAAGTATATTCTGTTTTACATGTAAAACTAGTTTTCAGACTTCAGAGCAGGGACGGACTGGCCATCGGGTATTATCCAGGTGGGTTGACGTGCTCTTTGGGACAATTTTTTTGTCCCAGCCCGACCCAGTTTATTGTGTAGTTTAGACAAAATAGCGACCAAAAAGGTGTTAAATCACAGAAACAAAACAGATCCAAACATGTAGTTACCACTTTAGACCACAGGAGGGTAGCACACTAGGTAAAGCTGCTATAAACGACTACAACAGGAAACAGATAGCATATTGACAATACAATAAAAGCATGCTTTTCCGGTTCAGTCTCTGGGCACAGACGCTCCATCAAAGTTAAACAGCAGCTGTGAGGCCCTTAACATCCATTTCATGGCCAGGAATAGTGCACCTCAGTCAGAAAACTACTACTATACAACAGGAAATAGAGGATATGTTGACAATAAAATATTCTGCATTAGCAGCCGGTGTTTGTTGACAGCTCAGTGGTAACATTACTAATGCTGCTGCAGGAGACCAGGGGTCGAGTCCTAGTAGGCACAAGCAATGGGTTAAGGAGGAGCCTTCAACCTTATGCCCTCCTCATAGTTAACAATTTTAACGATAACTGCTAAATCATCATACAGCAATATTTTCTGCCTTTCATAAAAGCCAAATATTGACTCCTCCCATTCCTTGCTCTGATTGATAGCTAGTAGGTAGCTCAACCAATCTACCCTAAGCAAATAGTTCCACCCTCATTGCCGCTTGTATAAAACCGGATGGAAACATCCACTTCCTGCATGGAATGATCGCGCGGAGCAAACATTTGGTAAAACCTGCTTTTTTTTAAAAAATTAACGCTATCGCTTTAGTGCTCGACATGCAAACGCATAGTTTCGATATTGGCATTAACATGCACCAGTCAAGTTGTTACTGTTGTCACAGACCCTCTTGTCCTCTGTAGTTAGCAAAGAAGCTAATGTTAGCCACATGGCTAAGTTAAACACAATGCAGTTGTATGTTGAACTTCAGTCTATGGCACCTAGTGGAATTTCATATGTGGTGCTAACATGTTAGCCAACACATAAACTGGCATGTTGGTCCTAAGACAAAAAAAAAATCACAATTAATTAACATAGCAAAGCAATTGTAGCTGCTCTAAACTTTAAAAACGTTTTATTTCCAGTTTGTACAATACTTTAAAAATGACTGATTCAAAAACCAAAATGTTAATCTAGCAAAATATGTGGTAGAAATGTCAAGATGGAGCTGACACTTGGGAGCTAAATCAACACTGCTACAGGGCCTGGATAACAGCAGTTTCACTGAGGCTCAACACACTGCAGAGGCTCTAGTTTTGGGTGAACTGGAACAAAGTCAGCAAAATGTAAGTGAAATGCAGTTCTGACCTGTGATCTCCAAAGCTACAGAGCCACAGAACAACCCCATGATTAACATTACGCAAACTGTTGAAGCTGATTTAAAAAAGAGAGATGATTAGAGTCACCTGCGTTACACACCTGTCCCATTGACAATCACTGGTATTAAAAAAAACCTAAAGTTACTTAAGTTAACCAAACAAATCAATAGACTTAAGTATTAAATACATGTATATAAAACAGGTATCATATAAACACTAACAATCACGAACATAGATTTTATATAATATAAAAAGGAATGTGCTTTAATTTGAACTCAGTGTGTGTTGCAGTGTGTCTTCCTCAGTCTACCCATCTATCAATGAAAGTTCTCAGTATGTTTAAGAACCGCAGGTTGTCATGCAGGAAGCACAATTGTCCTGCATGTTGTCCTGTGAGGCAGCTCCTGTGCATTTCACCGCACCAATAACACAGGGCTGCCAGCGGACATGCCTGACTTTGGCTACGCAATAATGAAGCGGCCTTTAAATCGGCCCTGAAAAACACGGATATCGGCCGATGCCGATTTAAATCATTTTGTCAAAAATCGGCATTGATTAATTGGCCGACCGATATATCGGTCCATCTCTAAATACAATGTTACAATAAACGGCAACAGGCTGAAGACCCCTGAGGAAAAAAATAGAGGTTAGGAAGTTAAATATTAAAAAGCCAGGGACTTGTATTGAAGGCCACAATGCTGGATTTGTTTTTCCTACCAGTGGAGTCTTTATTTCGAGAACTGCTGCTCTCTGCCCCTTTATAGGCCTTCTAATCAGCAGCGCCTTCGCCGTTACATGTTGCTCACCGGTCCCTTACCCACCGTTACTCTTCGTGCTGCGTTCAAGTCTTCACGGAGCTTTGGGTATTTGATGCTACAAACATGTACTGTATATCAGTTTTTCCATTAAAGGCAAATTATCATTTAATCACATTACAAAGACAACTAATTTAACCAGTTTCATAGTTTCATTTATTTTACTTTAAACACACATAAAAAACTCCGTTCCACATTATATGAAAATGCATATTTTTATATAACGTGGAAAATAAAATAATATGTAATGAGAGATTTAAATACATCACCACTTTAGTGTTTACAAATGCTCATTAAATTTTATTTTCTGGGATGGTTCTGTGATTGTAATCAATGACTGATACAACCCACTTGCAAAGGGATGTGTTAGTTTTCCTAGGTGACAAAAGCTGTTTCACAAAGCAATTTTATTTAAATGATGGAATGGGCTTTTGCTTTATACAATCATAGTTTAGATGTCACTGTATTTCTCTTGTGGGGCAGGCTGTTGTGTAATCTATATCTATTAGTGATTGTTCCAGTGACGATTGTGACTGTGGTTGTGTCATGTCTTGTTTCTGTTTTGGTATAATTTCCTGTTTTATTTTGAAACCATACCCTCCTCACGTTAGGTCACTTCCCCCTTCCCTTCAGGTGTTTCCCATTGTTCTGATTGTCATCACCGCCTTGATTGTTTCCACCTGTTTCCCTTCCTCAGTTTGTTAAATAGTCTGTGTTTCCCTTTGTCTTGTGCCAGTGTGTCTTTGTCTATTGACCGATATCACGAGCATTTTGATTCCAAGCCATAGTCTTTGTCATCGCAGTTTGTAAGTCGATATTTCTCTTTTAGAGTATTTTTTGAGTTGTTAC
>JAFBJQ010000243.1:579795-606592 GCA_016785345.1 Trinectes maculatus
CGGGGCAGACAATATCTGGTAGACTGGGAGGGATACGGCCCCGAGGAGAGACAATGGGTCCCCTCCCGTTTCATCTTGGACAATTCACTAATATCAGACGTTCATAAGAATCATCCTGAACTGCCTGGACCGTCTGGTAGTCGGTCCTAGAGGAGGGGGTAATGTCATGTCTTGTTTCTGTTTTGGTATAATTTCCTGTTTTATTTTGAAACCATACCCTCCTCACGTTAGGTCACTTCCCCCTTCCCTTCAGGTGTTTCCCATTGTTCTGATTGTCATCACCGCCTTGATTGTTTCCACCTGTTTCCCTTCCTCAGTTTGTTAAATAGTCTGTGTTTCCCTTTGTCTTGTGCCAGTGTGTCTTTGTCTGTTGACCGATATCACGAGCATTTTGATTCCAAGCCATAGTCTTTGTCATCGCAGTTTGTAAGTCGATATTTCTCTTTAAGAGTATTTTTTGAGTTGTTACTTTGATAGTCGCTTTAGAATATAGAAAGTTAGTTTGTCAAAGTTTCATAGCCTTGTTTTTTCACTCTGGGAAAGAGATCTTTGAAAAAATAAAAGACTGTGAATCAAGTCTCTGCTCCTGGGTCCTCTCTTTATATCGGCCTGACAGGTTGTGTTTGGTCTTCAGATGGTGTATTTTTTTTATGTACAACCATTTGTAAGAGAATGCAGAGGGTCAGTCGTTTGATTTTTAGAAATACATGCCAGTGTAAAACTAATAATATAAAAAACATCCCAGCCTTTTGTATTTGATAAAGTTATACACTCATAAAAGAGTCAGAGTCTCAGTTTAAAATCTGTCTGATACTTTTATTTCAAAGAGGATCTGAACCCAGTCGATATGGAATACAAATAATACCAGTAAAGTGGAAAAATAATTTTAACACCAGCTTTTTGACTTGTGTGTTGAGATATTATTCTACAACTACAGATAAGACTAAGCTGTTTACAGACAATACACTGATTGTCCACAAGGTGATGGTGTTTGCTCAACAAAGACTTTCTTCTACTTGATCCATAACTTGAATTGCTGTGGATGGGAGCTGCCAGAACAGTGTCTTTGTCTGCACTGCAGTAATTCCAGTAATTTTAACTTGGCCGGAATAGTAGCTCAATTCTAAGCCCACTGCACAGTCATTGTGGACAAACAAAAGCATGGGCAGGGTGTCTGTAAGTGAGTGTGAGTCAGGCAGGTAAGCTTCCCAACACTGGTAACACAACTCCCGGCTTATTGTTAGACTACATTCATAAAGGCTGTTTGAAAACATGAGAAAAGGCTAGGAAATGTGTTAAACATTTACAAGCTGTGGGACAAATAAATATTATACACAAAAATAAAAAGTAAAATAAAAAGTAAAAAACAGTAACTATTGTCCTTCTGAGCTCCATGGGATTATTGTATCAGTTTTTGGTAATTGTAAATCATTCAGTCTCAACACTCATAATCCCATTCTTTATAGCAACAGACTGCAGGAGATAAGCCTCCTATACATTATCTGCACAGCCTCACACAGCAGGCAGAGAGCTGTGTAAACAGCCAGCTGCAGGTATTAAACAGCCGTATTCAAGGTGCTCTGGTGATAATGTGTCTGTCTACTGAATGAAATGTAATAAATGAATGTACGAACTCCATCTAAAGCTGTTCAGCTGTAAATCCAGCATGCGATCAATGGAGTTTTTACGTTACACAACCATAGTTTCCTGAGTTCAGATGCAGACAATATATGAAGAGTTAACTCTTCAACGCATACAAAGAATAACTTTAAGTTTATTTTTTTAATTTAAGTCTTGTCCTAGATAAATCCGAGGAACAAACAAAAAGAGTCTGCTGATGTGATGAAGTAACATTGCCAAAGTACCAATGAACATTTGAGCAAACTGAAATACGAAACACAACAAAATGTTTAACATACAATATATCTGATCATTTTATCACTGCATGATAAAAACATGTCTATGTCAGGTGTTTGCATTCTAAGAGTATGTGTCTCTACAGTACCACTGCTAAGATTTAACCTGCATGGTGCCACTCCTAATTGTTACCAAGAAAGTATTATTATTATCTTTCTCCCATGTGTGTGTGTGTGTGTGTGTGTGTGTGTGTGTGTGTGTGCGTGTGTGCGTGTGTGTGTGTGTGTGTGTGTGTGTGTGCGTGTGCGTGTGTGTGTGTGTGTGTGAAGCAGCAATCCATCCATCAGGTTTGAAGTCAATCACATGAGGAGTTGTTGAAAAAGATCAAGACAGACAGACCCCTCCATTTATAGTCTGATGAGCCCATGCCTAGTGAGATAATGAGTTTCTGGACAATGAGACTATAAAAATCTGTCTCACTGAGCTCATACAAAAAGCCATAAACACCCAGTCATTCAACAATGTGTAGACAAATTCTAAAGGGGTTCTGTGTGAATGTTTGTGAGCAGTGTTTGTGTAATCTGAGAGTATGTATATATGTATGTACTGTATTTATGTATGTGTGTGTCAGTGCATAGAGTTTTCCACATAAGAACAATATAAGACACTGTCTTTTCTGAGCCATCTAGATGTGGGATGTTGATAGATCAAGATATAAACATACATACATACTGTATATACACAAACACCCATATTTATATATCCTACAATTCTGCTGTTTGCACCAAACATTAGACTAGTCTTTCTTGCATCATACCTACAGTAATTAATCCGTATAAGGAAGTGTTACCCAGTATTGTTAGTATAAAATAAGGCAAAAGCTAGCAGTACTTCCATTTGGGTATTGCAATTTGAAGACAATCTAGATTTCTAAATAACATAACCTACTTCAGTACCTCCTCTTACATATAGTATTTCAATAGCCTCCTCTGCTGTTATACGCCTGGTACATCAAATAAAACATGAAGCCTTTATCAAGGAACAGCCTGGAAATGTCTGAGCCCGGGCAGAAAAAGCTGGCCACAGGGACACAGTGGCATTCAGCATGACATCACTTCAGTTCCCTCCACACTCAACTACCTATGGCCCAGAAGATCCATTTGGATGGGGTGTTTGTGAACTAGTGCATGAAGGTGTGCTGGGGAAGATGGCCTTCAGGATCAATAGTTGGCTATAAAAAAAGGGAGGGTTAGGTCAGCTATTGAGTGTGCAGCCTGACCGATAAAATGGTTATTTTGTGTGAGTCGGTGAGTGTTAACAAAGGATAGGAACATGTTGTGTTTCAGCACCTGACTGTTAAAGAGGCCAGGAAGCATCTTGTTTTGTAACCGTTTTTAGGTCAAAGTCAAGAGCCACAGTCCTTGTCCCTGTGTGTGTGTGTGAGAGAGACTAAAGTAGGCCATGAGGACAGTGGTCTGCAGAGAGGGGACCAGCAATATGGGGCTAACGTCAAAGAAGCATAAATTGATTTTGAAGGATGGATACTTGGAAGGACATTTGCGTCAGACTGAGGCAAATGACAAACTGGCAGTATGTGTGTTGGTGTGTGACCATTTTTCCCAGAGGAAAATTTTCTTGCTCAAAATTGTGATTCTCATTTTAGTTTCCAGTTTGCCTCATCTATTTGCTTCTCCTAAAATTCACAAGGAGAAACAGGTGAGACTTAAAAAGAGGTGAGACATTGCTCAGTCTCATTAATGGCTCATTCTTTTCTCCTCATTCGCCATAAATAAGACTAAAATGAGCAATAAGCACTACAGCTACTATGGCGCACACGCACAAATCCTTGACAAGCACAACTTACTGACGCAAATAGACCCTTTATTTAAATGGCCAACAACCACCACGTCCACACACATTTCTGCATATTGTTACAGTTTTGAACACAACATATTTGTGCACATTGTATGCAGATTGTATTTGAGTACTTTTAACAAAAAAAATTACATGGTCCAATCCTAAAGTAATATTTCAGATGTGTGATAACAGGTTCAAACTTCTGAAACATATCATCTGAATCCGAAACATGAATGTGTCTCTTCTCAGTGGGAACAGTATAAAACAGTAATGGTCTTTTGACCTTTATGGAGCATTTACAAATGTAACCAGGCCGAAAATGTATCTTTATTTTTACAGTTGAAATGTCACCAAATCCTGATAAATTTTGTTTCTATATGTTTTAGGTGTGTTTTATTGTTTATGTGTATGCTTGGATGTTGTATTCAGACTAGAGTGTTAATACCTGTACTGTCACTTTAAGAAGTCGCAGGCTTGTGTCGTCATGAAGGTGCTTCTCTCAGTTTGCGCCAGATAAACTGAGAGGAGGAGCTTGAGAAGTGTGTGCTATGTGGAGGAGACTGTATGTTACAAAGCCTGTGTGTGTTTTCTGTTGATTTGTACAGACAAACCCTACGTCCTGCCTTCATTAAAAGAATAACCAGCAGTTGATCGTGGTCAGAGTCCTTCCTTCAGTCGAGCGCAGCACAATATTGAACACAACGCAGAAGTTATGGGTTAACGGACATGCATCCATCCTGACTTGAACTGTTATGGACAATGCACGCCCGTTACAATGGTGCCGTGACTTTTTAAGGATTGGTCTGAAGATCGACGTCAGCTCATCCGCCGCGGGAAGCTACATTCACTCACCTTTTGCTGTAGTCAGGTATTTCCTTGGACTGCGATCAGGTGATGTTTATTTGTTTTGTCTTCATCAATATAAGAGAGGAATTTACTGTTGTGCAATTGATTGCTGACTGACGTGATTATCCAGGTCTGTTGTTTTATGCTCATATTTACCTATTCAGGTTTACTTTCATGGTTTGTTTTTTTTTCTCACATTTTTTTCTGTGTATGGTGTGAGTGAAATATGGCAGAGGGTTATACATATTTTGTTGAGGAAGAAGGTGTCATTGCTAAGAGTGACTCTGTTGAGGACCAGTTTGGTGTGGGGAGGGGTTTGTTCATTCCCCCCTTAGAGCCCAGAACACCAGGGTCTAGTGTCACAGCATTACACAACCCTCAGCTTACCTCTACACGCTACGTAGATCGTGCCATGCCAAGCCAATTCGAGCAGAATACAGACTTGGGTTCACTCATTACACAGTTAGCCGAAAAGCTAGGTGAATCCATTACAGCTAAGCTGCAATCTGACAGGAGCACATACAACACCAGTACTCCTGTACAGCCCCCAGAGATGACTTTGCCTAACGTCAAGGTTGTCATGCAGTCAGATGCGAAGGAGCCTCCCATATTCAGGGGTGATAGCTCAGACAAGTTCACGGTGCATGAGTGGGAAAGTCTTATGACTCTGTACTTAAGGAAGCGAGCTATCCCAGTTCATGAGCATTCACAAGAAGTCCTGGCAAGGCTTATGGGCAGAGCAGGGGATGTGGTGAGGATAAAGCTGCGCAACAACACATCTATTGACCCCATTGTAAATCCCCATGTGATTTTTGATATCCTGAAACAACACTTTAGTGACCTCACATACTCAAGTATGCCTTTGGCTGATTTTTACAATACTGCCCTTGCCAGGTGAAGAGGCTATGGAATATTGGATAAGGCTAAATAAAACAGTTGATGTGGCGGATGAATGTCTGAAAAGGCAAGGCCGAAGCATTGATGACCCAAGCCATGAGGTCAGTATGATGTTCATCAAACACTGCCCAGACCAGTCTCTTGCAAGTGTTTTCAAGTTCAAGTCTGCAGAGAAATGGTCGGCATGTGAGGTCCAAGAGAGGATTGATGAGCACATGCAGGGAAAGAAAGCTCGAGGTGCAGCTGTTAGGCCACTTATGTCGAGCACAGCAGAGCACAAAGTTCATTCCCAGTGTCATGTGCCTATAGCTGATAAGGCACCAGTCCTGGACGCTACTGTACCCTCTGTGCCATCTTCAGTACCCATGCCTACTGCGAGTGTTGACAATGTCTGCATGAGGAGTTTGGTGAACTTGTTAGACAGACTGGTTACACAGCATACACAAGTGGCAACTAACCTCAGAGCTCCAGCTACAGTACCTCGCTCTTCTCAAAAGGTGTGCAGGGTTTGTGGGACTCCTGATCATTCCACATTGTCTCACTGCAGGCAAGAGAACAGGTGTTTAAAGTGCTTATTGCCTGGTCACTGGAAGAGGGACTGCCCTGATCAGACTAACCAGCGCCGCTCTCAGCCTGCCAATAGCGCTGGTGGTCAGAACCAACAGTTAAACTAGAAAACCCACACCTGGAGAGGGGCGGTGTGGGTATTGTGGATGATTCCCTCCCTAATACACATGACCCAGCCCGGCTATACGAGGACTGCTGTGCCAAAGCACCTAAGGGGACCCGAATAGTCATTCAAGCCACGCAGAAGATTGAAGCTTTCAGTGAGTTGTTTTATGCTCCTGTCCTTGTCAATCACAGTGTGCAGCTTCAAGGCATGTTGGATTCTGGTTCTATGGCATGTAGCATCAGCGAACATGCAGTAGAGAAACTCAGCTCTGCTGGTGTTTTGCCTGAGAAGCAGCACTCTGAAGAAAATATCTTCTTGATTGGCTGTGGTGGCCTGCAGACTCGACCTGAGGGTTTTTATGACTTGGAGGTGCATCTTTACGGTGTTCACTGTGTCGTACCTACCTTAGTTGTGCCTGGTCAACATGACGATCTCATTCGGGGTTCAAATATCATCAAACACGTGATCCGTGTCCTCAAGGGTGATAATGACTATTGGAACTTGGCATCCCGACCGGAGCATCAGACTGACCCCGACATTGAGCATTTCTTGTCAGTGTTCACCAATGTCGAGCGCTGGAGAGGGAGTGAGGTTCCTGACAAAATAGGCACTGTCAAGCTTACCCAAGCAGTGACCCTCCTGCCCAGACATGAACACTTAGTCTGGGGTAGACTTCCTGCTAACGTGCCGATGTCACCTGGAAGCACCGTTGTCGTGGAGCCAACCAACTCCAAAGCCATGCCACGAGGTGTTCTAGTGGGCCGTCTTGTCACACCTCTTTGGGGTGATAGATGGGTGCCGATGACAGTTGTGAACCCATCTGACAAAGCTGTCACACTGAAGAGAAATTGCAAATTGGCTGATGTGTTTCCATGCTTGACAATAGAGGATCTAGATGCTTTTCAGGGTCTACGTATGGCTTCAGAGAAACAACCAGACGCAGACAACAAACAACCTGACATCGAGATACAGCAATCTCATACAGAGAGACAAGTACCTGACACAATGGCACAGCAACCCAACACCTCGCTCAGTGCCTCTTTTGCTGATCAGCTGGCTAAAAGCCTGCCAGAGGTAGGCTTAAGTGACATTGACATAGACTCATGTCAGATCAGTGAGGATGGTAAGTCTCGGCTCACACAGCTGCTACTTGAATACCAAAACATCTTCTCTAAGCACTCATTGGACTGTGGTGAGGTCAAGGGATACACACACCGCATTCATCTCACCGATGATCGCCCTTTTCGCCTGCCATACAGAAGGGTCCCTCCTCCTCACTATCAGAAGTTGAGGCAGGTCCTCACTGATATGGAGGAAAAAGGGATTATCAGGAAGTCTTCAAGCGAGTATGCTTCGCCACTGGTGATGGTGTGGAAGAAAGACGGTGGGTTGCGGATTTGCACTGATTTCAGGTGGCTGAATGCCCGCTTCTTGAAGGACGCCCATCCCTTGCCGCACCAGTCTGACTGTCTGGCTGCTCTTGGTGGCAATTGCCTCTTCAGCACGATGGACCTCACGTCTGGCTTTTTCAACATCCCGATGCACAAAGACGACAAGAAGTACACAGCTTTCACGACCCCCCTTGGACTGTATGAATACAATCGCATGCCACAGGGACTTTGTAACAGTCCAGCGTCCTTCATGAGGATGATGATGGGGATTTTTGGGGACATGAATTTCACAAAACTCCTGTGTTATCTTGACGATCTTCTTGTCTTTGCATCGTCAGAGGATGAGGCCCTGTCCAGACTTCACACAGTGTTTCAGAGGTTGCGAGAGAACAACTTGAAACTGGCCCCTAAGAAATGTCATCTTCTTCGGAAGCAAGTCAGATTCCTTGGCCATGTCATTAATGGTGAGGGAGTGGCCGTCGATCCTGCCAAAGTGGAGGTCATTACCAAGATGACAGTACGAGACCTCATGGAGGATGATGAGTGCACGCCTTCTCTCCGGAGAATCAAATCATTCCTTGGCATGGTATTTTACTACCAGCATTTCATCCCAAACTGTTCCTCCATTGCGAAGCCCTTGTTCGCACTTACAGCTGGACAGAAGAGAAGGGGATGGTCAGCTAAGGATAGGAAGTCCCTGGGTGCCTTTCGTAAGCTTACCCCTGCAGACTGGTCAGTGGAGTGTGGAAAAGCTTTTGACCACTTGAAGACCATGTTGTTGGAATGTGTTGTGTTGGCCCATCCGAACTTTGACGAGCCATTCATCCTGTCAGTTGATGCATCATTGGACGGACTTGGAGCAGTGCTTTCTCAAGTGCCGCGAGGAGAGTCCAAGGCGAGACCTGTTGCTTTTGCAAGCAAGACTCTCAGTCCGTCACAGCGGAAATATCCAGCTCACGGACTGGAGTTCATGGCCTTGAAGTGGAGTGTGTGTGAAAAATTCAGCCACTGGCTGAAGGGCCGTAGCTTCACCATCTGGACGGATAATAATCCACTTACTTACCTTCTAACGAAGCCGAAGCTTGACGCGTGTGAAATCCGCTGGGTGTCTAAGCTTGCATCTTACTCATTTGATCTCAAATACCTTCCTGGGAAACGAAATGTGGTGGCTGACGCCTTGAGTCGCGACCTTTTTGCAAAACCTATTTGTCAAAGGCTGCTAAGGGAACCATATCCCACTCTGATGCAGGAAGCTAATGAGATGGAGGAGAACTCTGTGCAGGATGTTTTCAGGGTCAGCTGCCAGTCTCAAAGCTACAACTCAGGGAACCGTCCTATACCCAGGGTGACGTGTGATTCAGCCGAGATCAGAGCTCTTTGTCAGGCACACTGTGACTGGATGGATTCAGCGGAGTCCAGAGCACTCTGTCTGGCCCAACATGTCCAGCAGCTGTCGTGTGGTCAGGATGTTTCGCCCATGTTCTCCGCCCAGGAGCTGCAGTTGAGTCAAGAGCAAGACCCCTGCATCTCAAAGGTGCTACCCTTCGTTGCAGCCAGGAAGCGACCATCTAGGCGTGAGAGGCATGGTGCTGACTCGAAGGTCCTCAGGTTATTCAAGCAATGGGACAAGTTGGAAGTCCATGATGGGGTGTTGTATCGGGTGACAAGAGACCCCGTGTCCAAGCAGAAAAGATCTCGGTATGTGTTGCCTGTGAGTTTAAAGGAAAAGGCATTGTTGGACATTCACGATCTGGCAGGTCATCAGGGTCAGGACCGTACTCTTTCATTAGCAAGGCAGCGATTTTACTGGCCTGATATGGAGAGGGATGTGAGGGCACATGTCAGATGCTGTCAGAGATGCGTGTTTGGGAAGTCGCCGGAACCTGCAGCTCGTGCGCCCTTGGAAAGCATTAAGAGCTCTGCCCCGATGGAGTTAGTGTGCATAGATTTTTGGTCGGCGGAGGACAGCAAGCAGCGATCTGTGGATGTCCTAGTGGTCACCGACCATTTCACCAGACTTGCTCATGCATTCCCTTGTGCCAATCAGACAGCAAAGCAGGTCGCCAAAAAGCTCTGGGACAATGTGTTTTGTGTTTACGGTTTCCCTCAGAGGATACATTCCGATCAGGGCACCAATTTCGAGAGCAACTTGATTGCAGAGCTCCTTCGTCTGGCCGGTGTTGCAAAATCTCACACCACAGCCTATCACCCTATGGGCAATGGGGGTGCAGAACGATTCAATCGCACTTTGGGCAGCATGCTCCGTACCCTTCCTCTTAAGGAAAAACACCAGTGGCCACAACGAATCCAGACTCTCACGTTTGCCTATAACGCCACCGTTCATGAGACAACAGGTTATGCACCTTTCTTCTTGATGTTTGGGCATGTACCTAGATTGCCGGTCGATATTCTGTTTAAGCAGGTTTTGAACGACCCAGGAGTTGTTGACTATGACTCATATGCCAAGTCCCTGCTTTCCTGTCTCAAAAGTGCTATGGAAATCGCCCAGAAACATTCTTCCACTGAGCAGCAGCACCAGGCCCGACAATATAACAAACGTGTCAAGGGTACCTACCTGTCTGTGGGAGATCGTGTTTTGGTGGCAAACAAAGGAGAACGAGGGAAAAAGAAGTTGGCCGACAAATGGGAGGATGGAGTGTACACAGTTGTTGGTGTAAATCCCAATATCCATGTCTACAAAATACAGGATGCAGAGGGACACACAAGAGTTGTGCACAGGAATCTTTTGTTGGAGGTCAACTTTTTGCCACTCTCTGGGATGGATGTGAGTCAGGATGCCAATACAGATGATCAGTCTTTGACCAGCAAGGAGTCTGATCAAGACGACTGTGACTGTGGTGATGATGCAGCCTCTGTGTCTGAGTTATTGACCCAGGATGACAGTGTACACAACCTGTCTAATTCCAGAGATAAAGAGAGGTTTGCAGTTTTGTCACTTGGAGTCCCACCTGAATCTGAGTCAGCTGACTTAGGAGAGTTGGTCCAGTCTACCCCACTGCACAGTCCTGCTGGCACCGTAGCTAACTGCCCATACATCTCACCTGCACCACACTCAGATGCTTCACACTTACCACATGCTGACACTTTAGTTCACACTGACCTGCACTCACACCCTGCAGCTGATGGTCATGTCAGAACACGTACAGGGAGAGTAGTGAAATCAGTGAACAGACTGATAGAATCCATGGTTCAGAAACCATTTCTGAGGAGCTCAAATATTTTATTTGGGAGGCATTCCCAATCGCTCCTTGCTTTGTAGAGATGAGCCTTGGTGTTTGGTGGTATTGTTATTGGGACATTTTTTTGTTGTTTTCTTTTTTTAAGGTCTGAGTTATGAGCATTATGTGTAAATGTCTGCGGGACACGTGTGTTGGGCCAAGTGTTGTGTGGCGTATTAGGCGTCGCATTAAGCTAAGGGGATTCAGAGACCTGATCAACCTCTTTCTTCCCTGAACCTTGTATGTGAGGTAACTTTTAAGTTGATTGTGGACTAGGTCCTTCGTTTCACTTGTGCCAGATTGTGTCAGTAGTAGACATATCGTACACTCTTTGCAGTCCTGAGACTTTTCGTTATCAGGATGTTGGTGAATTTCAGGAGGGGTGAATGTAACCAGGCCGAAAATGTATCTTTATTTTTACAGTTGAAATGTCACCAAATCCTGATAAATCTTGTTTCTATATGTTCTAGGTGTGTTTTATTGTTTATGTGTATGCTTGGATGTTGTATTCAGACTAGAGTGTTAATACCTGTACTGTCACTTTAAGAAGTCGCAGGCTTGTGTCGTCATGAAGGTGCTTCTCTCAGTTTGCGCCAGATAAACTGAGAGGAGGAGCTTGAGACGTGTGTGCTATGTGGAGGAGACTGTATGTTACAAAGCCTGTGTGTGTCCTGCCTTCATTAAAAGAATAACCAGCAGTTGATCGTGGTCAGAGTCCTTCCTTCAGTCGAGCGCAGCACAATATTGAACACAACGCAGAAGTTATGGGTTAATGGACATGCATCCATCCTGATCTGAACTGTTAAGGACAATGCACGCCCGTTACACAAAGGAGGACTTCAAAGTAGACTTCCAGATTTTATATTCTCTGCAGCATTTGTTTATCAGGGCTTTTTTGGCCTTACTTTTTTCAACTGGTGTCAATCCATCCGGAGTGCCACAGGGCATGATGTAGGCTGCAAGAATAAAAGAACGGTTATGCCCAGTGGAAAACATTACTAAATTATTGGGCAACCGTCAATGTCTTTGCACTATGATCATTTTAACCGCCAAAGATCCTTCACAAAAAATCATTTTTAGCCTTCACATTTTTGATTTCCGCATGTTTTGTTTTCTGAACAAAGCACCATTTGTATGCATTTATAACACCAAAAATAAAGAAGTTCAAAAGGTGTGAATACTATGAAAAACAATGATTTACAAAATTAATGCCACTGACTTTGGAATTGTTCAGGACTGCTTTCCCTCTGGCACATTTCCTTGCTTCCCAAATGCTCCAGCGTTCTGGCACTCTTCTGGAGTGAAGAATTCATCCAAGGAAAGATGGAATAAGCGAAGACAATCCTTCTTTGCCTCAGCATGAATTGCAGTTCGGAGGGGAGAGGACAGGAAGAGGTCACTGTTAAAACAGAGGACTCAATCAACGTAGCAGACTCTGCCAAACGTTTCAGACGCAACATATATACATTTTAAGGGAACCAAAATAACATTTGCTAGCGTGAACTTAACTTTTTTTTTTTTAGTTGGTTTTCTACTCTTCCATCTATCCATACTTTCTGTGTGCGTTTGCGCTTTCGGCATTGCCCGCCCATTAATTCAGTTAGACCAATCACGATGCAGTATGTGTAGTAGGCAGCGCTCTTATCCAATCACATTTGTCACACAGAAAGGCAACTTTACCTGTGTGGGAATACAGTTGCTTTTTAATGATGGACTCCAACTATTTGGTCATTGTGGGTTTTTTTGTAATGGAAGCATAAAGAAACCTATTAAACCGAGGGCTACATATTTGATTGTCTGTGTATGCGTTCATTTACCATATTCATATTCAAAATTAAAAATCGATTAAATTAGAACACAAGAATAAAATATGAATAATTAAACATTATTTTGTGGCAGTACACAAAGGCTTAGTGATGAGAATTCAGTGAGTGCTTGTGGCGAGCTCTTGATCTGCTCAGCCTGAGCTCTGCATGAGATGCATGAATTATGCCACGATGAGAGAGTGAGCTCTCTGTTTGCTTTGCCCGAGATCCCAATGCGACACAAACATTGTGAGACATTTGAGACTTTGATGAGATCTCCTTTGAAATCTGGAGAAAAAACTGAGAAACAGTAGACATAAGCCATTATCTCATTATGGTTTCACACAAAGCTCAAAGTTGTCTTGGAGAAATGAATGAGACATTTTTGAGAGCTCACCTGTGTCTTGTCTGCGTGGTAATATGATTTCCTGTTTTATTGTGAAACCCTAGGCTCCTCACGTTAGGTCACTTCCCACTTCCCTTCAGGTGTTTCCCGCTGGTCTGATTGTCATCACCGCCTTGATTGTTTCCACCTGTTTCCCCTTACCTTCATGTGTTAAATAGTCTGCGTTCCCTTTGTCTTGTGCCAGTGTGTCTTTGTCTGTTGACCTGATATCATGAGCCTTCTGTTTCCAAGCCATAGTATTTGCAATCGCAGTTTGTAAGTCGATTTTCCTCTGTAAGAGTGAATTTTCGTTTGTAAATTTCATAGTTTATGTTATCTTGTCATAGCCTTTGTGTTGTATTCGTCAGATTGTTTTTCCTCCCTTTTGGAGCGTTTTTTTGTTAAAGTGATTTTGTTTGTACTTTGTATCACAGATAGATTTTCCTCCCTTTTGGAGCGTTTGTTGTAGATTTTTGTATTGATGCTTCCATAGTAGCATTAGGTTAAAGAGAGTATAGTCAAGTTTCATAGCTCTGTATTTGTTACTCTGAAAAAAGAGGTTCACTTAATAAAGACTGTGAAACGAGTCTCTGCTCCTGGGTCCTCTTTACATATCGGCCTGACAATTTTTTAATTGTGGGATCTGTTGGGGGGCACCTGGCACTGCTTCTCCTTACCTAAGGCCAAAGATGTCAGAGAAAGGTGGTCTCTGTCTGCTCTTCTTCTTGATCATCCTAAGTGGTTCTATGTGTCAATCAACATTTATTCATGAAATATTCAATTTATGGCTCACTGTCTGATACCCTATTTTGTAAGAAGACAAATTCTCAGGCGGTGACGTGACTGCCCATAAAAATTATATGTCTACAATTCCACTCCGAAAAAAATCCTCAGGATATACACACCATTGGCAGTCCACCAACTGAATTAATGGCTCTGGGGCCCATAAAAAACCTGGAGTACTTGTCTTCACACAAATGACTGACTGCTGACAAAGCATAGTAAAACTGCCTGACAGTGACTATAGCTGGACGGAGTCACCTGTAAATGTCAAAATGTGAATACACACGCGCACACACACACACACACACACACAACTCTGTGCTGACACAATGACTACAGAAAAGACAACATTAGTAATGATGAAACAGTGATGAAATATAGGATTTCAAAGTAGCTGCAGCCAGGAGAAGGTGATTACAGTGGGGAGTTTTTGAACTAAATGAAGATTTATAGGTTTTCCATCAGTCACAGTCGGGGTTTGTGGATACATTACACTGCACATACAAATAGCCCACAATGTAATAAGGTGTTGTAAGTAAGAAGAAAGGTAATGGATGACTCAATGCAAACAGTGACAGCAGTGATTTTTATGGGGCTTCTCACATAACTTCTCACATTAGTAAGTGTGTTCTACCTGTTTCACATGAAACAAACCCTGCCCTCTGAGAGGCCCCCGACTCACAGGCAACTACTGGCTCCTGTCTTATGACAAATAGCTTGTAGTCAATTTAAAACAAAATGGTTAATAGGAGAAATGACATTTAACACAATTAAGCAGAAGCACAAACTGTAATAATAATATTACAAACTATTTTTGGAAACAGAAGAAACTACTATTACATTTAAAGGATTTTGTGGATCAAACTTGGGGAACCATGTGCAGCACCTCTAATTTAAGGAAACACTATGATATGCCGCACCCTCCATATATTTCTTGAGGAAGTTCTATTTGTTTAGAGCAATAATGTGGATTACTAGCTATTAGGTAATAGCTATGTGGCGTTGCTCAGATATATTAATGTCACTGATGATGTCCTTCGTATACCCACTCTCACTTTTTGGACTCCTTCACTATGGGCTCTATGGGATCTATATGCTGATCAATCGCAGCATTAAATCCAGTAAGCGGTGTTAATGTTGTGACTGATCGATGTACAGAGCGTCATTGGTGCAATAATTATCTCTGGACTTCACACAGTGCAGTGGAGACTCCAGGGTGAATTGATTGTGTGGCTCAAAGGTCAAAGGCTCTACAATTATGTTATGTAATCTCCTTGTAAAATATTTATTAGGTTCATGACCCCTCCAACCACCCAGCTGTTTTGATGCTGATGAATATGCTGGAGCTTAATGAGCATACAGACATTTTTTCAATAGAATGCCCTTACAAATGTCCTCCCCTCTCTTCTGCGAGGATTTTAATGTCTTACAATAATTATTTTCTTTTCATCAGTTCAGATCTGCAGCCTAATAAAGGAGGATCTTTTCCAGATATGAAGTATAAGAATTGAAGTTTTAAACAACTAGCTGGCTAAATGCTGCAAAGTGGTTTTTCAGAAAAAACTCAATGTAGTGAGTCCTGATTTAAGTTTAATTGCACTTTTGAAAAGTAAGTAAACTTTAATCTGGTTCTGCATGACAGACCTCGGAAGGATCAACACCTTTAAGCCGTTGTAGTTCATTCCAGGGGAAAACTGCAATTTAGTGCTGGTCTTCACCAGCGTCTTCATTATGGCTTTCTTCGTCAAGCACTTTGACATTTCTATCAAGGACATACTCAGCTGGCCCCCCTCCCCATCATACCTAATACCTATTAAGTGCTGGGTATCATAAACTACTTTATGTCAACGAAGGAACAGCCAAATCTTTATAAAGCAATTGGTTCCTTTGGCACTTGTTCACAATATTTCCAAGAAGCACTAGATCTTCAAAGAGTAGAAGAAGTACATCAGAGTACCCACATACTTTGTCAGTGATTAGCTGACAAAAAGGTGGCTAACCCAATTCAATTTAGAGAGGAGCAAAACTTGGATTCTTAACAGAAGTTGTGTGGCGTATAATTCACTGATGTAATAATTGGTACTGGGAGACATTACAGACTGCAAGTTGCTCCCAAACTAATCAAGGTTTATAGTCTTTAATGGTGTGTGAATGGCATCACCAGAGGGAAAACACTCATGACTCAATCAATCAATCAGCAGTTTATTTGTATAGCCTATATTCACAAATCACTGTTTGCCTCGCGGGACTTTAACAAACTGTACAGGGTGTAACATCTATTGTTAATGTGTTGGTGTGTGCACAACACATCAACACAATAAGTATCACTGTTTGTTATGTTAGTGGAATTATACAAGTAAATAAATTATTGATTATTATTTGTTGTTAATTAATAGAATAGTTGTAATGGATGAGACCAGGGTTGAATCTGAGTCCTGTAGCTCGGGAGCATACTCCATGGTCAGCTGGATATACTCACTTTTGGGCATAAGTTGTTAACAAAGATGGTGGTGTTGTACTTTTACAGTTTCTGCAGTCAGCATGCCAGTTGCACATTCCATCAAAACAAAAGCATTGTGGCATCTTTAGTATTGTGTTGAGTTGAATCCACAAAATGGTTGAATCTACAGTGTCCCATCCCACCTGCTTCCTGGTAACACTGCTTCTCCTCTACTGAGCTGATTTATGAAGGATGAGCCAGAAAATGGGTATCACAGAGGCATGTCAACTCGACTGAAACTGTACTTTTGGATATTTGAAATGGAAATGAAAGGGATACTGAGAGTGGTACAATATGCTTTAGCAACATCAGATGTCTGAGCAAAGTAATTCAAATGCTTTTGAGGTAAATCAGCTGCACCGGTACAGTATAGGTTGCATCAGGGACATAAGCTGGGTGGGGGGGGGGATAATAACATACTCAGCAAAGCTGTAAGAAAACAGCAGGTGCACCAGTTCAGTGAATTTTCACTCTGTGCTCCCCAGTGTCCAGTCAAGTGAAGTGCTACTGTTGCAGGTTTTACTGCAAAGGCAGGTGGAGAGCTGACTGTACAGAGGAGCAGGACGATACTGACAGTTCTACTGACAGTTATACTGACTGTCTTATCAAATCAGATATCTCTAAAATGTTTCATTCCTTATGAGCGCAGGGCTACAGTGTAAGAAATCTGAACGTAATCTTTAAAAGGTTTTATTGTGCAATTTGCTGAGCTGAATTAAGACACATTTTAATGGCTACAGCTTCTAAAAAAATTGGAAGTGAGAAAAGGATTTGTTGTTTTTGTTTCTGTTTCTGAACCAACATATCTAACTGTCAGACTTTTCTTTTCTATGCATGATGTTTGTACCATATGTCACCTGTATAATTCTATATGTTGTAAAGTGTCAGTTAGATCTGTTTTAAATGTAAAGGACATTCTGTGCTCTAATTAGATAGGATACTGTGACTGTGGACTGTGGCAGTCCATTGTCAATGCACTGTTCATAAAAATGTGCACACAATGCTTTTCTTTATCTGATCTTGTTGCATATTGTCATACTGAATATGTGTAACATTAGACTCCAAGACCTACTACTGCACTGCAACTTGTGAATAAACAAAAGGTAAATATAGTTAGTCAGCATTTTATCCCCTGGGCTACAAAGCTGCAACATTATATCTGATTCCTAACGTTGTAATGTCTGCCATATAATTATATCCCCTAAAATTACTTAATTGTTATGAAAGCTTTATTTCAACTTCTGCAGAAAGTTGAAGTCAGTAACATGTTTTAAGAACAGTGCTGATCAGTAGCAATTCTCAGTCACCCACATTTATAGTGTTTGTGTGACGTCCTGGTTGACTGCTCATAAAACCACAGCAGTCAGGGGATTTCAGTAAAGCAATGCAATATTCATCCTCCACAATATGATCGAGTCCTGACTGTTGCTCACCAACATTAATCATCAGTCAGTATAGTCCAGCATGTACAGAGCTCATTTCTAACTTAAAGACCTTGTGTTCCTCTGGGTCTACGGCTCCACTGAACAGGACTTATGTGATATGATGTTCTTAATAACATCCTGTTGGGGGGCAGGGGGGTCTATCAACACCTCTGCCATCTAGGCACCAGCAACACAAGGACTGAACATTGCCTGCAGTACATTATAGTAAAGATTAATTTCCTAGACCACAGTCAAGTGAACCAGTAAATGTTGCCAGATAGCCAGACATAATGCAGCGAGCCAGTGTCAGCAGCTCGTCCTGGATACAATTTGGCGAGCTAATGCAACATGGCTGTTTACAGTGTGATGTTGCTGTAGCCTGGTTGGTAAAAGATGTAAAATACCCTACAACACATGGAAAATGGGTCACATAAAAACTGAAATGAATTCTATTTGATTTTTTATGCAACTTGCAGATGAATTAGCAGGAAGATGATGACTGCAGTCAACATAACTCTCTGTTTTACTGTTTTGTTGACATCCTCAAAGCTTTTCACATTTTCACAAGATTCCCATTTAAAATTCAACACAAACTTACACCTGCCTCAAAGCAAAGGCAGGACACAGGCTAGGATGTGTCGAACACATGGATCTGTTGAGTGCAGCTCCTGGGCTGAATCCTCATGATTCTTTTATTGCAGTGACTTTTTTCTCCACACGTATCCAGGCTGAGCTGTAGATTTCCAGTTTTCCAGAGACTGATTACTGCATCACAATACGACCCAGTCACAATATTGTTAGTTTGAATATTGCATTAGATGCAGATGAATAAGTTAGTAGTCATTGGAGAACTGTGTGAGGACTTACTCATTCTTCCATTTCACATACATCAAATTACACAAAGGAGTTGAATGGCGAACGATTGAGGATGCACCACTGCCTCATCCAGATGTTTAAAATCCTGTTTGACACAAAGGCTGTAAGGTGCACAGCAGTGGGATCCACAGCTTCTGATGTTCTGCTGTGTTCAGATTGAGTGGCCAGTGCAGACGTGGGGTCTGGTAGGGGAAGGCTGAGGTCAGGGCTGCAGTGCTGAACTGTGCTGTACTTCTCACCAGCCGTTAGTGTTCTGAGCAGGGGGTCAGCTGCTCCAATCAGAGGGGGAGTGTCTAGCTGTAATCAGAGACGACTGGAGATGATTGGCACTGGGAGAGAATACTAACACTGAGAAGTCTAAGTCACAGTGAAACAAGAATATGGTTAGAACTGGTATAAGAATCTGAGCACTGATCAACTCTTTCCTTTCCTGATGCTTAAATGATAGGCCTGTTCCTGTAACCAGTTCACAGTGAGAAAGAAGCATTGACCTGCTTTTTAATGGTGAAAATGAAACTGTCACTGGATCTCATGTACTGAACAGGAATTCCAGGTCGGATACAGAGTCTTGCTGATGGACGTTATCTGCTGTTAAGTCCTTCACCTGCAGTCTGGTGAATGTGGCTGCCTCTGGTTTGCTGCTCTGGAGAGACTGGAGGTCAGATCAGACTCCACCTGACTGACTCTGGCCTGCTTTCCTTTTATAGTAACTGGTACAAAGGTATATTTTTGCTCGTTTTCTTCCTGGTAGAGCAAAATCAGAACAAATCATCTCAGTCATGTACTGTTCATGCCACAAATCCACATCCTCTCCTGGACTCAGGCTTCTTGTGGTTAGAAGAGTCAAGTCTCTAATGCTGTATTTTCATCGCTGGACTCAGGGGGGGCATAGCATGGTACTTGATTGGAGTATACACTCACAGACAACATTTAGACACGTAAACACCCAGCAGCAGCAGCAGCAGAATGAAAGCTAAAGCTACATCCCACAGACAGTGTTTATTAGTAATGTCTCTCTAATCAAAAACAGAATTGTGAAATTTAGAATATCGACTTGTAGTGACTGCAGAATTATTTTACGTGAGCAGATGAGCGATCGAACTGAGATATAACAGTTTATCATGTTTAACTGTTCTTCCTCTGTTATTACTTCATGATTGTTGCATGTGATTGGGAGGGCAGCATTATATACAATATGTATGTCCATGTTTTGTCATGCTGTCGGTAGACAGTATGTGGCGCTCTCTCCCTCCAAACTTCTCTCCCTCCCTGCTTCTTCTCTCTCAGCCTCTGTGACATGGCTTTCCTCTGTTTCTCTAACCATAACTCGTCTCCCCAGCAGTGCTGAGCTCCAACTTTCTTCTTTTTCTGATCCAGTGTGTTTTACTTGAACCCCATTTCAATTATTCATCACAGGCTGCTTGCTGCAGGGCTTTGGCCACAGTGTCCCTCTGTCTCCTTGTGTGTCAGTCCACGGTGCAACTGTCAATACCTGTGCTATGAATTCATAATCATTATTTATGTTTGATCAGTCATTCAAACCTTCAACCTATGGTTCTCACCTGTCTGTCTGTCTGTCTGTCTGTCTGTCTGTCTGTAACAGCTGCTACAGTACATGACATGTTCTTGTGATGTGGCTGCGTGACGCGATTTCTCTGCGATTCATCAGCAGAATTGGGAAAGAGCTTAAATTCTCGTTGTTGTCAAGCTCATTGCCAGGAAGGCTGTACAAAAGTCGTGGTAATTGGACTGAACAAACGTTGCTGCTACACTTTAATGGTTATCTGCTGTCCACCATTGTCCTTTTTGGGGTACTGGACTCATTTGCATCTGTACATTATCTCTTAATGCACATTAGTGTAAAAAATATTTGGCATCATTATTCTAAATTATTATAATTACTAATCCTCTTGGAAGCCTCCAAAAGTACATTTCTGTCTATGTATTGAGTTATACACTGAGAGAAAACTGAAACCATTTTATTGCCATAATGACGTCATTCAGTCAATAACAAGACAATGAAACAAGGTTGTGTAGAACTAAGATTTACTGAAGGCAGAAACGTTAAATCATCAACTTTTCATTGGTTCTTACCATCACTGTGCAATGCCGTTACAATTCTTTGTTAGTAGCTCAGATACAAGAAGTCATCACCTTGGTTTAAAGATTCATCTATATTGTCTATTCTAAGCAAAAGCTAATTGTAGCTACCGAGATATATTTGTAACTTTTACGAGTACCAAATCACCAGATATAGTACATTGTACATGAATTGCTATTTTATCATAGTAAACAAGATTTACTTATTCAAGAACCTTATTGTAACATCTATCACTCTTACAGTCTCTATTGTCCGTTATCCAAGCTATTCCAAAATGTAATGCTCAGTTAGGTGACATATAAGTTGATGAAAAGTGAAAGAGACATTATATAAACACATTATTTTCCCCTCTACCAAAAATACAATCACGGGCCCCACTGGAGGTGTCAGGATAATCAAAGCACCATCAATCCATCATCCTCATCAAACTCAATCACATTCCCAACTGAGACACAAAAGAAATCTGTCAAGAGCAGCGGGGAGGACGTAACAATGCCAACAGGGACTTTTCTTATCATGATGGAGACACGCAGTTTCATTTTTCATCAACGGGAGAGGGGAAATGTTCAAAGATCAATTATCAATTATTACAGACTAATACCTCAAACACTGCACTTTATCCTGTACACATACAGTGCTGTATATTGCTACAGAGGAAAGAGTTAGAGATCAAGTGATGTTTAAACAAATACATATCAACATTAAAGTCACAAATGTACACTTACCAAGGTCATTTCCCACCTTTACGCAAATCTAACTGTAACTGTAAATGAGTACACAAGGTAGCAAAGCCCATTAGGCACATGAGCCTGTTCAATGATTAATAGATGGACAATCCGTTGGTGTAAAAACTATAAACACACAAGACCACCAGCAAGCATGGCATCAGTTACTGACTGATAAAACTGAAACGCAATTCAGTTTCAATAATACCTGTATTATTTAAAAAAAGGTTTCCATCGGTACAAAAACAAGAAGTAAACTAGTTACACGTCAACATTAAAAAAATGTACTGTGGTCTTAACCGTTTACAGTTATTACACTAAATTGTCACAAATTATTTGACACATGCTACTTTGTGGCATAATAATGTGAACGTAATAACCACTGAATTGTGTAAGCATGTTATGTGACATGATCAGTGACATAAATCAGAAAATACACAAATAATGTAAATACTGTAAATACAGTAAAAAATGTCCTTGAATGATGGGGTGCTGGATATGACAGCAACAAATATGCCCAAAAAAATCATGAATAACTCATCATAAAACAATGCCTTTAAGACAGAACACTACCTATATATAAGAACATGTCTCACACATTTTGAATTACACCTGTGTGTGTGTGTGTGTGTGTGTGTGTGTGTGTGTGTGTGTGTGTGTGTGTGTGTGTGTGTGTGTGTGTGTCACATTAATTAAATGTTATTTATTTAGTTGGATATTTTTTCTAATAAAACTGGACTAAGCCCTTGCTTTAAAAAAAAAACTCCTTTTAGGAACTGGAGGCTTAGCCAACAATGCAGATCAGGCTCGTACAGTCTTTGACTTGTAAAAGCGTTACAGTGGTCCTGTCTTATATAATGGCTTGTTTTTATCTGAGCCCGACGCTCATGTTGTGTCACTCCCCAAATGTATTACTGTTTTACAGAATATAACAACACATAAACAAAATGTGGATGTGAGGAGAAAAAAAGAGAGTCACCTTTACCACTCTACAGCTACTGTGAAAGTTTAACCTAGAAAGTTGATTTTACTTTACTCCAAATAAATGTGAGTAAATGAATTCTTATTAATAAATAAATACACAGTGCAATATGCTATATGTTATTATTTAAAACGACTGTCAATTTTGTGCAGATTTACCACAGACAACACCTGCATCCTCCTAACAGACAAAATGCAAATGAGCCATGGACGCACACACAACAACAACTCACCCATGAACCAACAGCTCAAGAAAGACGAGCAAGTACTGGCTCACCAGGATAAAATGTAATGCTGTAATGTGAAGAAACATGCATGGACACGTCTGTCTGTTCAGCTGAGATTGAACTGACACACTACGAAAATGTATGAGACCTCCACCTTTCACACACACACACACACAGGCTGAGGCATGACATCCCTGAAGGTCATGACATCTGGTTGGAGACAGCTCTGTGTGGAGTATGTAGGCATCAGAGTCTGGTCTACAGTATGTTGTGAACAGTGGGTACAATTCTTAGTGTCAAACAAGCGCTTTAACCTGAGTTAAGACCACAATCTATACAAAATGCTAATAGTTATTAGGTTTAAAAAGCAGTGTTACATAGAGACCTCCAACTTTTAATCAGACTAATTACATTTTTAGGTTTTAACAGGGCAGCATGTAAAGACATGCTAGAAATCAATTCTCTAAGCACTTGTATATTTACATATAACTCTAATCTCCACGCATATAACCTGACAGAGACAATTCTTCAGTCCTATAAACCTTGAATCCTGAATAAAGATATAATATCTGTTAGAGCTATATCTGCTCTGCTGTCACTCACTGATCTAACGTCTGCTCGTAACTCAGGAATCTAACTCTAGTTACTTTTCTGACATATGCGATAAAATGAGGAGTTCCTTGTTCCTCCTCCTCTTTCTTGTCCCTCCCTTTCCCTGTTTTTCAGAGAGATCGGCAGAAAGTGAAAACAGACAAGGGAGAAAAAGTTCACCACTAGCTGAATCTACAGGACCGCTGCGTCGCTTCAGAAGGGGGAAACAGACCCAACTGTGCTGCTGCTGCTGCTCCAGGCTCTGCCACTGATCGCTCCACGTGCCTCTGAGGGGCCCCTTCAGCCAAATGCCCTGGCACCACACAACAGTAGGCTCAGACGTTTGTTAACCGGCCACCAGGAGAAGGACAGTGTCACAACAGGTCATCGTAATCCAGCAGCTTCGAGTGCTGACGGCTTTTCCACAGGCGGAACAGACGGAAGTCAAAGTACATTTCAATCATTTCTTTGCCTGCAGCAAAGCAAACACACAAATCAACAAGCGAACAACAACGGTTAATAATGCAAACTCATATCCCACTAGGGAAACTTGACACAATCTATTAAGTGTCTGATTGCTAAAATCCACAGTTGTCTTGGTAGTGTGTGTGTGCGTGTGTGTGTGTGTGTGTGTGTGTGTGTGTGTGTGTGTGTGTGTGTGTGTGTGTGGACCCAGTTCAAAATGCAACACATTGAAAACGTCACTGCAGCTATACATTTGCATCAGAGCGACTGTGTTGGGTTCAGTCAGAGGGAACCTGACGTTTGCCTGTGGTGTTTTTATTCAGTGGCCATTTTCCTGTCACACGTAATGATCGTGGCAGTAATTGGAATTGAGTTGTCATCAGACTTGCTGACATACGTGTAATCTGGGAACGAGCAGCATCTGGGTCGATCTGGGTCATGGAACCGTAGTCAATGATTTGGCTGTTATGGTAATGTTAGTTAGACTGAAGGAGGCCCTCAACCATTAACTTTGCAGCCTGGCTGTGCTACCTTTAATTCCCTGTCACTATCTGCGGCGTGTTGTATTGGCATCAAATGATACAACTCTTCAAGACACATGGAGATAATAATATATGTGGTGATTTGGTGCTAAAGAAATAAAACTGAATGTCATTGAACTCAACATGATAAAATGTATCCTGTTAAACTCTTGCTGCACATACAGTGTGTGTAAGGATCAGGATTCAAACAGTCAAAACAGCAGCGTCAGGGTCTGCTCAGAAGACTGCTGCTGACACCATTATCTGGACTGCTGCTGACACCATGGATTATCTGGCTATAGATCGACTTTCCCCTCAGGGTCATGAGTCATACTGAAGCATATGAGCTGAAGAGTACAGTGACAGGCCTCAAGCTTTACAAGCTGGGAATAATTCAATTGGATTTCTACATCAATTTCAGACAGCCAGTAGTTGACCGCAAGTTATCTATTGTAAACACAATTGTGTTTACAATAGACTGTCTTTTTTCAAGACTATCTGATAAGTCAGAATCTCAAAGGTTTTAGGTCATTTAGGCTACAAATTACCAACTGACACATAAATGACAACAGGTTGTGTAATATGATGATGATCATTTCAACATTCAGTCCAGCCAGGTCAATAAAATACATGTGCTGAGTGCTTCTTTGCACTATAGGTACAATGGAACAAAGGGGGAAAGGTGGAGATGAGGCAGAGTGCAGTGGGTCAATACAGGGCCCTCAAACACAATGACTTTTTAATGGGAAAATAACAAGTGTGGTGTCAATAGATGTCAGTGAATGACTGATGAGGGGAATTTCACACATGTATGTTCGCTGACATTCTCCAATATGCATCATTCGTTGCTGCGGGGCTGACTGGCATTGATGAATTTCCACTATTAAAAATCAGTGGGCGTTCTGGTGGGAACTATATAGTGATACATCATCACATGTACTGCATGTATGTTGTTTTTTTCTATGTAGGTGTATAGTGTGCATGATGTGGTGCACGTAGCACCGTTGTCACATGGGTGGAATAGACGTGTTACCTTTGTGAAGATTATAATAATAATATGGTGTGTATGTGTGTGTGTGTGTTCACGTGTGTGTATGTGTGTGTAATGCTCTCACCCTGTGCAGACAGCTCGAGTGGGGACTTGAATTCGACTGACGAGGGTCTCATCAGCCTCTTCAGCGTCTGAATCAGCTGCGGGGGTAAAGGTTGAGGGAGCGTGATGAAATGATGACAGTCAAATCAGAGCCATCACAGAGACATGACAGTACAGTACATGGACAGAGCAGTGGGACGAGGACCTGTCCCTGTGTGAGTGAGAAAGGTCATCATGCCACTCACACAGCAATAGCTGAGTACAGGCGAAATACACTACAATACAATAATACACTACAATACCATTCTCTTTCCATAAAGACACATGTTCTAAAGTGGATCTGTAGTGAAGCAAAGGCCTGACAGAGGAGGGTCTAACACAGACCTGGGCAAATTACGGCCCGCGGGCCACATCCGGCCCTTTCTACGTCTCTGTCCGGCCCGCGTGAGGCCAATCATAAATTACAACATAAATTAAACAAATATCTGTCATGCTTACAATACAACTGTGCTGCTTTTATTTTGAAATTTGAAATTTTATTTTGAAAAGCACTTACATTTACGTCCGACTTTGACTGTTTTTGTCTGGCTTTGGATGAGAGCTGCGATGTACGTGACACCACCCAGCTACTGTGTGGCCCTCTGACACAATTCAGGTTTCTCATGTGGCCCCTTGTAAAAATTAATTGCCCACCCCCGGTCTAACAAGTGGCGGTGGGGGGCTCCTTCTCTACAATCATCCTAACACATCATAACATAGTTGTTGTGATGTCACACTACACGTGATCTTTTACCAGGAGAAACCCCTGACTCATGTTTCTTCACTCGAAACCATGTTTGGTCCAAACTGGATTCGAGAAACAATTTCATGCTGAGTTGTAATGCACTCTCCTCCTTAGTGTGAGTCACACCTGCCCTGACCTGCCATCACAGAGCTGCCGGCAACACAGCATCCAGCTTAACTAGCTTCCATTTCACTGGTGTCAGTCCTCAAAGGATTCAGCCAGCAAAGCTGTGGCAGGCTGAACCTGCACACACGACATAAATAAGACTAAAGAGGATGAATCACAGCTTTATCACTGGCCCCTAGCATCAGAGAGCCAAACTAACTCGTGTTGGCTCTGGGACCCAGGCAGGGCTCCACTTGGCTGCATTGTAAGAGATGCATTTGAGGTATTAAAAAGGAGATTTGATGGATGACAGTGCCCAACCTGAGACGCAGAATAAAAGTACTGACATACTGTAGTATGTCTGTGCTCACCAACTTTACTATGGCTGTGTCCGAAATCGCCACCTAACCCCTATATAGTGCACTATATAGTGAGCACGCCATTTTGTAGTGGTGTCCGAAACCTTAGGGACCATAGCATGTCCACTATATAGTGCACTCAATGTATCCCACAATTCACCGCGAAATGTAGTGTACATCCGATGGTCACTAACCGGACCAAGATATCCCATCATGCATTGCCAGAAATTTTCGCCGGCTTCGCGGAAGTGAAAATAGCGGACGGACGGGAGGGAAATATACATAAATATTATAAAATATAACAAAATACGA